>PVKA01049539.1:0-13182 GCA_004027165.1 Ctenomys sociabilis | reverse complement strand
GTGCTGCTATAAACATAGGTACACATATATCTCTATGATACAATGTATCCAAATCCTTTGGGAAAATTCCCAGTAGGGGGATAGCTGGCTTGAATGGGATTTCTAGTCCTATTCTTTTGAGGAGTCTCCATACTGACCTCCACAATGGTTGTACTAGTCTACATTCCCACCAGCAGTGGAGAAGTGTTCCCTTTTCCCTGCAACCTCTCCAACATTTGTTGTTGGTTGATTTCCTTATGATAGCCATTCTTTCTGGAGTGAGATGATATCTCAGTGTTGTTTTTATTTGCATTTCACGAATGGCTAGCGATGTGGAGCATTTTGTCATATATTTGTTCGCTTCTTTAATTTCGTCCTCTGAGAAGTGTGTATTCATTTCAGATGCCCATTTCTGAATTGGGTCTTTAAATTTGAGGGCCCCATTATATCTTAGTTCTTTATATAGTCTAGACAGTAAACCTCTGTCTGATTGCTTGTTAGGATTTTTTAAAAAATTTGTGGGTTGTCTTTTCACTCTGTTGACAATTTCTTTTGACATGCAGAAGCTCCTTAAGAAGAGTTGATCCCATTTGTTGATTCTTTCAAGTGCTTCCCGTGCGAATATATGTTTGTTCATGAACTCTTTACCTACCCCTATGTCTTCAAGAGTTCCTTCTACTTTCTCTTCCAGGAGATTGAGTGTTTCTGCTTTAATGTTTAGATCTTTAATCCATTTTGACTTTAACTTAGTGTATGGTGATAGAGCTGGGTCAAGTTTTAACTTTTGGCATGTAGAAAGCCATGTTTTCCAGCACCATTTGTTAAAGAGGCTATCTTTCTTCCAGTGAGCTTATTTAACCCCTTTGTCAAAGATCAGATGGCTGAGTGTGATTGTAGATGCCTCTGCATCTTCTGATCTATTCCACTGATCCTCAGGTCTATTTTGTTGCCAATACCATGTTGATTTTATCACAGTGGCTTTGTAGTATAATTTCAAGTCAGGAATTGTGATGCCTCCTGCCTTGTCTTTATTGGCCAAGATTGCCTTTGCTATTCTAGGTCGTTTGTGGTTCCAAATAAATTTTAGGAATGATTTCTCTATGTATGGGAGTATGTTGGTGGCAGTTTGATAGGGATTGCATTAAATCTGTACTCCAAACCCCAAGGGAACTTCACTGAACTCATAAGAAACATAAAGTACATGTGTTGGTATATAAGTCTTGCTCTATCTAGGTCTTAACCATTCAGCAGAAAAGTATAAAAATGAAGTATACATCGGGGGGCCATGATATTAAGTTGAGCTGTAAATGGCTATGGTTGACAACTTCTTCAGATAATACACTATGGTTGTGGAATGCTGGACTGTGTTGGATTGTGTTGTCGAGTTCAAGCACCTAAGTTAGTTGAATGGCAATGAAGTGCCCATCTCTGACAGGTGTAGACAAATGAAGAGGTATAGAAAGGAAGAATCATGATGTGTGTGTATAGACAGTATAGTTGGGATAGATAACGCTGTGCTTCTACATAATTCTATGAGAGGCAAGATCTGCACTAATGGTGGTTGGACAGGATATTATGTCAGCTTCTAGTACTGTGGACAACCACTAGGACAATAACAAGGTAGAAAGTATTAATTATTGAATCTTTGATGTGATTCAGGTATAAAAAATAAGATACACAAACAGCTACACTCTATTTAATGATAAGAGACATATGGTATAATAATTTCTGTAAGTATAATATCATGTATGCACCTTCTATGATACCAAAACAGCATGAAAACAGTTTGCAATGTATTAATTTATCAAATCCATCTTGTCAAGGTATCTTAAAACTGTCTCAATGATATCTGTACTTCAATAAAATAAAATAATTAAAAAATAATAAAAATAAAAATCCAAAACCAAAACCAAAAAAAAGAAAATACCAGGACAGGGCTTCATAAAGATACATTCGGTAGTGTGCTAACTATACCAAAAAAAGACACTGTACAGTTTAAAAACAAATCTTACACAGCCCTACATTTCAATTTTTTTTCTTTAAAAGGAGTGAGTTGTACACAAGGGGGTTAAATGCTTTACAGACAAGAAAAAAATTGCACTAGAACCAACTTATTCATCATCATCCTCTTCTTCTTCCTCTTCCTCCTCATCTTCCTCCTCCTCCTCCTCCTCCTCTTCCTTCTTTTTCTTGCCTTTTCCAGCCTTGATGACTCCTTTTTTTTTTTTGCTGTACCAGGTTCTCCTTCAGCCCGGTAGGCAGCGATGTCCTTTTCATACTTTCCCTTCAGCTAAGCAGCTCTCTTCTCGTATGGCTGCTTGTCGTCTGCTGCAGTGTTATTTTATATTTCTTCAAGTTTCTTTGTGACATCACCAATGGAGAGGCCAGGAGGTTTTCCTTTGATTTTTGGGCGATACTCAGAACAGAACAAGAAGGCCGAAGGAGGCCTCTTGGGCGCACTGGGGTCCTTGAGCTTCTTTTTTGCTTCTCCTTTAGGATGAATGTAAGTTTTCATTTCCCTTTTATAACAAGCCTTGTCCATTTTTGCCATATCTTCAAATTTTCCTTTTTCTTTAGCAGACATGGTTTTCCACCTCTCTGAGCACTTCTTAGAAAACTCTGAGAAGTTAACAGAGGCATCTGGGTGCTTCTTCTTGCGCTCCTCTTGGACAGTTTGCACAAAGAATGCATAGAATGACATCTTGCCTCTCGGCTTCTTAGGATCTCCTTTGCCCATGTCTCCTTGTTTTTCTCAGCGAGCTACAGTCGCCCAGTGCCCATCCGGCTCACACTTGCCACAGTGCTGTCTCTGTGGGGCATAATGTACTGCAATGGCTGTGAGAGTGGGAGCCAAGTCTAGCTTATTTTGTTTAACAAGATGGACTACAGAACCATCCATTTTCCCGCAAATGACAAATTTGGCCTTTCTTGTGGCTGCATAATACTGCATGGTACCTATGTACCAAATTTTCTTTATCCATTTACCTCTTGACAGGCACCATGCCTGGTTCCTTATATGGAATACTGGGAATTATGCTACAGTAGACATGCGTACGCAGGTGTCTACATGGTGACTTTAATTCCTTTGGGTATATAAGAGGTGGTATAGCTGGATGAAATTGTAGCTCCATCTTTAATTTTTTGATGAATTCTCATATTGATTTCATACTAATTGTAATAATTGACATTCTCACCAGGAATGAAAGAAGGGTCTTCCCTGCAATACACACCCTTGCCAACATTTATTGCTTTATGTATGTGAAGACAGCCATTCTGGCAGGGTGAGATAGAATCTCAGCTTAGATTTGCATCTCCCTAATGGCTAAAGATGCTGAACTTATTTCATAAACATTTTGACCAATGGTGCTTCTTCTTTTGAGAAATGTCTGCTCAGTCTATTTGCCATTGGACCAATTGGACTGTTTGTTTTTGGTGTTAAGTTCTTTTGAGTTTTTTTATGTATTCTAGCTATTAACTGTGCTGCAAGAGTAGCTGGTAATGATTTTTCCAGCTCTGCATTAGTTGTTTCCCTTGCTGTGAAGAAATGTTTCTGTTTGATGTAATTCCATGTGTTGGTTCTGGCTATTTCCTATGATATTGAAGACTCCTCAGGCCATGGCCTCGCTTTTAGCAATTTCAAAGTCATAGATCTTGTAGCTGGTTCTCCAATTCATTTTGAATTGATTTTTGTATCAGGTATGACATAGGGATCTGGTGTCATTCCTCTGCAAATAGGCATTCAGCTTTTCCAGGATCACTTGTTCAGGAGGCTGCCTTTCCTAAATTGTATACTTTAGGCTCCGTTGTCCAGAATCATCTATAGTGATGAGAGTTTGTTTCTCTGATCCCTAGTCTATCCTAGTAGTCTATTATTTTTAGGCTATTTTTTGTCACTATGTCTTTGTAGTATATTTTGAAATTACTTATTTTGATAACTCCAACCTTCCTTTTTTGTCTTAGGATTGCTTTGATTTTTCTGGATCTTTTGTGTTTTCATATAAATTTTAAACTTTTTTCTAGTTCTGTGAAGAACATCGTTGTGTTTTTCTCCTTAGAGATTGTACTGAATTTGAAGATTGCATCTTAGTAACGGTACTTAAGAGTCAATATTAATTCTCCCAATCCCTGAGTACAGGAGATAGATCCATCTTGTGATGTCTTCCTCAATTTCTTTCCTTAACATTTGGAAATTTTCACTGTAAAGTACTTTCAGTTTCTTTGTTAGATTGATTCCTAAATATTTTAATTTTTTGACACTACTGTGAATGGAATTGTTATCCTGATTTTTTTCCCTAGACTGGCCATTATTAATGTAACACAAAGCTACTGATTTTCAAACATTGATTTTAGATTTTACTATGTTACTAATTATTAGCTTTAAATGTCTTTCTGTTATTTTTTTATCTTATTTCTGCTGATTAATCAGTATTAAAAATGATACTACATTGTTTTTACCTATTATGACATTTAGTAGGAAGGAAACTATTTTTCAAATGTTTGATGACCATTCTTTCCGTTGTTAATTTTGTACTTGTATCTCTTGCTTATTTTTCTATGGGAATGCTCATTTTTAATTGATGTTTATTGATATTGTCAGAAGGAGCACAAAATGCAGAAGTCATCAAGGAGCACACAGGAAGATGTAACTCCTCCTATTCAGGAGAGAAGGCAGAAGTGAGTTGAGGCAGAAGAGGAAAGAAAGGGAAAGTGTAAGAAAAATGGAAGTGAGGGTAGCTGGGCTGGGCATTACTTCTTCAGTAGTCATCTCCCTAGCTTGCCCCCACTTCACCTCCTCTATCCTATTCTAAGGGGTCCTGCTTCCTGAAGCCTGGAGGACCTCAGAAGAGGTGCTTAATATGACAGGTTACAGATCTCAGTCCATTTGTGAAGAACACTGAGTTCCTGGAACTGTCCATGCTGGCATGGATGGGCATGTCCCGCAGGTCTCCCATGACCAAGCCTTTGATCCTCAGTGAGACTAGCCCCAGGGCCTAGATCCTTGGATGAGTGGAGACTTTCACGTTCTGGCTGGCTTAGTCTGTCACTTAAAGGGTACACAAGAGGAAGGAAGAGGGGCAGCGGTCAGGCGGAGCAGCCACATGCACAGAGGACCTAGCTCCAACCACGTAACTCCTGTGACAGTCCACAGAGACAGAAAATGTATCGTTTTGTGTCCCCAGCAGGAGAGCATGAGACTGTTTCTTTTCCTGTTCCTGTGCCAGTTTGTTATATTCTTATTCTTATTTCTGATTAATCAATATTAAAAATAATAGAACACTGAGGGGCCAGGGAGATGGCTCAGTAGAATAAGTGCTTCCCTGGCAAGTACAAGCACTCAAGTTCAATTCCAGGTTTCACCAAAAAACAAAAATAATAGAACATTGTCTTTACCTATATTACACTTACTAGGAAGGAAAATATTTTTCAGGTATTTGATGACTATTTTTTCTGTGGTTCATTTTCTGTTTGTATCCCTTGCTTATTTTTCAATGGGAATGTTCATTGTTGTGTTATTAAAGTAAATGATCTATTTCTATATTAAAGATATCAACCACATGTATTAGATGTTTTTCAGTTGAATACTTAGCATGGTATCTACACATAAGAATGACAGCTATCATTTAATACACAAAATAACCTTGTGGGGTAGAATTTACTTGAGCATTCCAGAATTATCTTTCTGTACTTATGGGCTACTATGCTTTTTTATCAAATAAAAATAAGTGATTACAGATTCATATATGGGGCAATTTATTGTGCATGGTTTTTAGACTATTCATTAGACTTAGCAGACATTCAGGATTTAAAGATAATCTTATCTCAAACTTGCCAGTAATTTAGTCACAGTAATAGAAATGGAACCTTTTGGGTGTGTGAATGCTCACCCACTTTTTTGGGGCAATAAGAATAGCTCTTACAGTTTCTTTGTGTGTGCTTCCAAATGTCTTCTACGGAAAGAATTTTCATAGTGAAAAGCCTGCTTTGCTGTCCAAGGAGCCTATGCAGGATGTGGATTCTTTGAGTTGAATTGAATTATTTTTCTTTAATATCACCCTCAATAGTTATGAGTACATAGGGGCAACCTCCCCCATCCCTCATAAGTACTAGAATTAGAAAAATCTTTCAGCTCATCTAGCCCCCTGGTGTTCAAACTTTAGAGCATGGAGGCAAATCTAATCTACTTGTTTAAAAACGTGCTGTGGTCCTGCCTCTCTGACCTATACAGCCCAAATTCCTGGGATTTTGGTCCAGCAGTTTATACTGAGTAACAACCCCTAAGTCTATTAAATTCGTTAAGATAAGGTCAAAGACTGGGACATATGGGTCCTTAGCATTGGCCTGAGGCACCAAGGTGTGAAGCTGGGTGGACGTGCAGGCCCTCCTTCATTTGGGAGCAGAAAGGGGGCATTATGAAAACAATGCTTTAGAGCCTGCCGTGCCCTGTCCTGGCTCATGAGGGACTTTAGGACACACATGGATTTGGCAGATATTAAGGGTCAAATGACCTCCATATTCAACAGCTTTCAGACCTCAGAGTAGGATGATGACTCAGGTCCTGGGAGGTCAGGGCACCTAGAGGCAGAGCTCCTGACCCTGTCAGAGAAGTGGAAGCTTTGGCCTTAATTAAGACTGTAAAGGATGCTCCTGGCCTAGAAATAAATATATATTCTAGATTTTTGTTCCTTTCCTCTGCAAAGGAAGAAATCTGTGCTCAATTCTGAACTATCTGGGGTTTATTTTTTCTTATATATTATAAAAATTGTCCCAGAGATGAAATAGCCATTGTCTCTGGGGTTGACAAGTCCCTTTGCAATAGACAGACATGCAATAGAAACAAAGTTACTCAGGTGTGAACTAAATTTGGACCAACTCCACTGTCCTGTGATGAACCCACTCCCTTCCACTGGGTGAGGGAGCAGTGGCACCAGAATCACCCCATGACACTCTTCTGGGAGCAGAACTCAATAAGAACATCACCTTTCCTGTCCCATTTCTTCCTATAGAGAACAGACTTCTGTGACTCAAGAATTTCCCTCTGTTACTTTTTCTCCTGGCTGCAAAGTGCAAACTGAATGTTAGTTATGCACCTGTTTGGTCTAATCCAGAGAGTGGTTTACCCTGGAGAAGGGGTACCAGAAATTGAACTCAGGACCTCATACTTGCTAGGCAGGTCCTGTGCCAATCAGCTACATCACCATCAACCCAGTGAATATTTATTTCAGCTGACACCACACTAAGGAGAAAAACCAAACAAAAAGACAGGAACGTGTTGTAATGCTGCCTACTGGTTGGTCACAAGTTTTTCAGTTCCAGGAGACTGAAAATTCTATGTCAATTGTGTAAAGCATTGGGAAAGTTGACATAGAAAGGGGTATGTTCACTAAAAAAATGTTACAGTGACATCACATTCATTGATATACATTTATTTAAAATGAAACATTAAGAAGAAAGATCTCAGAATAGAAGGAAATTTAAGAGGGGGAAACAGGAGCACGCATACACACACACATCAGGGAACAAGATGAGCACCCACACTTTGCACAGAGTGTCGAACCATAGCAATGTACAAATAAATAACTGGGAATGAAAAAATTCACTGCAATGTCAGAAAACACCAAGCTTGAGGGTCAGTCCTGCCTCGACTTTCCACTCCCACCCTGCTGCCTTCTGTGTTCCTCCATGATGTGGCATGCTTCTCCCACAGCCCCTTATTAACTTTTATTGAGTTAAAATTATAATAAAACTTTATTACCCTTTGAAGCCACCTATGAGATAGGGAGGAAGGGGAAGAAAGGGAAACTGCAGTATTGGAGCTACCAAGAAGCTATACCAAAGTGTTTTTCCTCTGGTGTCCCTAGAAGACAGACAACCCATGCCTGTGTGGTGCTCAGTGGACTGTCGACCATTCATCACTGCATATACTTCTTTGAAGATCAGCAGTGATTAATAATATCTGCTGCACTCATTCACTGTTTTCTTGGATGGTCTCAGCAACACAACTCACTTTTTAATTATCCCTATTGGTCTGGGGCTTCTCTGCATACCTTAGATCTGATGGGAGGACTTCATTTATAGCTGAGGCAGAATGGAATTCAATTTCATTCAGAGAAAGTGTGTATGGGGGGAGTGGAAGGGAAGGAAAAGGACAGGAAGGGAAATGGGAGAGACAATGACATAAATTTCAGACTCAGTTATAAATTTTAACTGAATAGTCCAGCATTCTAGATTTTTCACTCCTGCATTTACTGTAAATAATTGAGTTTACCCTAGGGCTAACAGGAAATGTAGATAACAGAAGGGAAGCAACATTGTGAATGTGAACATAATTTTCTCTACATAGACCCAGGGTTCACATCCTGTGGGGTTTACAATTTAGAGTCACTGACCAACCAGCTCATCAGAGAATGACCTGCCAGCACTGTCAATATCTTCTTTAATGACGTGATGTTGTGGCGTTGGCACCTGGGGAACTGTTTGCCTGTGGGGAGCTGGCACAGCGATTCCTCCAGTTCTGGGCCCTCACACCCGCATATGCCCTGACGCTGCCCACACGTGCAGCTGGACGCCTCACGGACCCTGTGAATCCCATCTGCTGGGTCATGGATGAAGTTATCGATCGACTGGCAGGACCCAACAGCTGCTGAGTCCTTGCTCCAGGCCACCGTATTACTGCGGCACTCTCTGTCGCTAACAGGACAGTCTCCTTTGGGGATGCTGTAACAGAGCCTGAATGTCGGCAGCAAAGAAGGCGTGACATCCTTAGACAAGCTGAGGCTGGCATTCGTATCAAACAGAGTTAAGTTCATTAATACCTCGTCAGTCCCCTTTTCTCGGCCACTTTTCACTGTCTCCGGTTGCTTCTTCTCCTCTGCAGATTCCCCTTTTACTGTCTCCATTATACTTTCTGAGGGTTGCACAAGAATCAATCGTAGGCCAAGCAGCAGCAGAGGGAAGGTCTCCATCTCGATCTGGCGCAGTCTCTGCTACAATGAAGATAAAATGTAAAACACAGAAAGGAGGAGAGTGTTAGGTCAGTTTTCTTTTCATGATGACCATTACTTCCAGCAGTGTTGCCTAGATGTAAGATTCCTACATAGACTGTAATAAAGGAAGCGTAATGCAGTGAAAAGCCAATCAGCTGTGGAGCCCGAAGACCTGGAGACAAATCCCTGACTCTGCACTTAGAATCAATCACTCTACCTCATTTAACCTCATTTTACCCTTCTGAAAAAATACTGTGACAGTTATGTAAAGGGATAAGTTTAAAGTACTGGAGTCAAGGACCAGCCAGATAGTGCAGTGCACTAAAGCACCTGGCTAGGCAAGCACAGGGACCTGGGTTCCATCCCCAGCGCCACATGCCCTGCCGGCCCAGCTGATGAGGGAGCACTGAGACGTGACTGGGACTGGGCGTGGTGGCGCACCTGCAATCCCAGGGCTTGTGAGACTGAAAACAGGAGAATCACTACAAATCCAGTCTCCGTAGTGAGGCCCTGTAGACCTTGTACTAAATACATTTTTTAAAAAAGTACTTGCAGCCAAGTATTATTTCTCCTTGTTTTCCCTGTCCTATACTCTTCCTGGTGGGCTCTGTCATCTCCACAGTGGGTCACAGACATTTTACCCAACACGCTCCTCACTTTTCCTCTCCTACCTGCACGTCAAGTGCTTGTCATATGGTGACCACTTGAAACAAAGCACAGAGCCATTTCCCGTCCCTTGCTGCTTGCCCACCTCCTCTCAGTCATGAGATTTCTGTCTTTACCAGTTTCTTGGACAAGTGGCTCTCACCGGCTCAGATTTCAGCGTGGTGCAGGGCTAGCTCAGCAACTGTCTCCTGGGAGTTTGTTATTGAGCCCGAGGGAAGGAGGGGTAAGAATAGGACAGAAACACCTGTGTGAGATTGACGGAGAAGACGATGCGGAACCAAGGACGCTCAGAGGCAGGCGGACTGCACTTCCACTCCGCAATCGCAACCTCTTGACCCCAGAAGCACCTCTGCCTCCTCTTCTGTGAAATTTCCCCCATCTGTCTCGCTCTCACACAAAGGGATCTTTTTTTCTCTTCTGCCTCCCACAACTCAGACCTCGCTGTGCTTTGTTCTGTGTGATCCTCTGCGCTGTCCTAGTTAGCTGACGGGTGAGCCTTCCGTGCCTTATTACAGATGGAGCAGCCTTGCTTGAGGCCGAGGCCCAGTTTCTGATTATTGTTTCTGATTATTCCGCACAGCATCCTCTACTGAAATGCACACACTCTAGTTTCTCAATAGTATTTTTTAATCATGTAACAGGACTTGAGTAGCTAGAAAATCTTTTAGTTGTAGTTAGTGCTGGGAAGTTCATAATAAGAACTGTAGAAAAGATAATTTTTCAGGGTGATGATTCTTCTACTCTAGAGTCAACTTATCATCCCTTCTGGTTTCTTTCCTGCCTCTAAAAGCCTCCTTCACCCATATTGTCATTCTTACTTTCCTTTTTAAAGAAGTTTTATTGCACTGTGTTACATGCCACCGAGGTAACCCGTTTGATGTATGCAAATCCAAAAGCAAATCACAATTTTAGAACATTTTCATTTCCTCAAAAAGGTCCTGTGCACCTGTTCTGTGGTCACCCCAATCCCATGCTCAGTCCCAGATACTCATCATTCTGCTTTGTGTCTTTTCTGGGTATTTCATGAAAAAGGAAATATACAGTTGGTGGGTTTTGTGTGTGACTTCTCTATCTGAGCATGTTTGAGCAGCACCCATGCTGCAACCAGTATCTGTGCTTTGAATCTTTTTAGAGAGAAATCCTGTCCCATTTATGAACAGAGTACATCTTGGTTTTCACTCATTGGTTTATGGAAACTTGGGCTATTTCCACCATTTAAATCGTGTTTGTATTACTGAATATTAGTCTTACAAGATCTTTGGCTTCAATATGATATTTTTATGCATGCATGTAACATGTTTGGATCATATATATATTCCACACTATTTTTTTCAATTTTAATGAGAAAGAAATAGCAATGAGACAGTTTCAAAACAGGTCAGTAGGACAGTTGCAACAATCAATACATTGCATATTGTTGCCTTAATAGTAGTTATTCAGAGTACAAGATGCAGACATGCTATCTTGTCTAAACCTCTTAGTACAAATCCTTCTTTTCATTGAACCAAGAGAAAGTAGCTGTATAGCTACCCTATTTTGTGTGTGTGCTGTGTGTATATATATTTCACTGCAAAATGGTCCTTCATTTATATCTTCCTTTTTTGTTTTGTTTTGTGAGAGATGGATGTTTCATTGCCATTCAAATATTGTGGATTCTTGAATTCAGCAAAATAACCCAATATAGTCCAATAGTTCATAATAGTATTGGGTTATCAGCAGAACTGGCATCATCAGAAGTTGGATGGTTAAGACCAAGTTAAAGCAAGACCTATATAACTAAAAAATGTAACTTTTGTAATGTATTCTGTACCCTTCCATGCAATCATCACCCTTGTGTAATAATAGTATTTTTATATTTATTTACATGACAGGAGGTCTCTGTGTAATTCAGGCTGGCCTTGAACTCTCAGTGACACCTTGCTTCAAGCTCAAGAACTGGGATTAAAGTGTGTCCAGCACCCTTCAAACTTTCATGTCATTTAAAAAAAAATCTTTCAAAATTTAGTCATTTATTTATTTGGTACAGGCTCTTGTTTTGCAGCTTGGACTCATAATG
This sequence comes from Ctenomys sociabilis, assembly GCA_004027165.1. Taxonomy (NCBI): domain Eukaryota; kingdom Metazoa; phylum Chordata; class Mammalia; order Rodentia; family Ctenomyidae; genus Ctenomys; species Ctenomys sociabilis. The sequence continues at coordinate 1,497 of PVKA01049539.1, read as the reverse complement.
ATCCTCCTGTCTCAGTCTCCCCCATGCTGGCTTTACTGGTATGCATCACGACACTTGGTTTCCATGACTGGCATGGCACAGGGGTCACACAACATGCAGTACTGGGGATCAAACCTGAGTCCTTGTACTTGCCAGGCCTCCAAATTATCTCTACAGTCCTTCATGTCATTTTTAAAATTTCAGATATTAAGGAAAACATAACACTTGACATATTTGCTTAACATGATAACCTCTAATTCCATCATTTTCTTGAAAATGACATAATTTTATTCCTCTCTGTGGCTGAGTACTTGTTCTGTGTATATATACACTGCATTTTCTTTTATCATTTACTGATTTGTCCGTTTATTCTTTAACCTAGGCTGGTCTTGGCTATTGTGAATCATCCCTCAATAAACATGGATTTTTGTTATTACTGTAGAATGCCAGCTTTAATTCCTTCGGGTACAGACCAAAGAATGGTGCATCAGGATCATATGGTAGTTCCAGTTTTAATTTTTTTAAGTAATCTCCGTATTGATTGCCATAGTGGCTGTAATAATTTAAACTCTCACAAACAACATAGAAAGATTGCTTCTCCCATGTTTATATCTTTACCAGTGTCTGTTACTTTTTGTGTTCTCTGTGATAACCATTCCTACAGGGGTGGGACAAAAGCTTGCTTAAGCTTTGGTTTACATGTTTCTAATGGATAAAGATGTTGAACATTTCTTCATATATTTATTGGCTATTGATATTTTTTTAAGGAGCATCTGTTCAATTCACCTACCCATTTATTGATTGGGATATTTGATTTTTTTGATGTTAAGATTTTGGTTTTTTAATGTGTTCTATATATATTATCTGTTAGAAGAGTACTTGGAAAAGAATTTCTTCCCTTCTGTGGGCTGTGTCTTCTCTTCCTTAGTTGTTTTCTTTGCTGCACAGAAACTTTTTTTTAGCTAGATGTGGCCCTATTAGTTAATCCTTGCTAATATTTCCTGTGCTAACTGAATCATAGTCAGGAAATCTCGTCTGCTCCTGTGGCTTCAAGTGTCTCCATTGTGTTTCCCTTTGGAAGTCTCAAAGTTTCATATCCAAGTCTGATTTATTCTAATTGACATTTATACAGGATGAGAGATATGGATCTACTTTCAGTGTGCTAGGTATGGGTATTGTCTCAGCATCATTTGTTAAAGAGGCTGTCTTTTATCCAACACACGGTTCTGGCCCCTTTGTCAAGAGTCAGATGGCTGCAACTGTGTGAGTTTGTTTCTGCATCCTCTGTTCTGGTCCATTGGTCTAATTCTGTTCTGTCTTGTCCGGCGCCGCTCCCGTCCCGCGGAAGAAGACACTCAGACACTCAGCAACGGGTTCAGCAAGCCTTTATCGAGTGGGATGCAAGCCTCTACATGCGTCCGCTACCCGCGGCTCCTATCGTGCAAGCATGGCGGATCTCGTGATACAGCAAGCTATATAGATTTCACAAACCAATCATAATTATACACGTGGCCGATT
>PVKA01049538.1:0-13171 GCA_004027165.1 Ctenomys sociabilis | reverse complement strand
TATTCCAAATTAGTGGGGGTGAGGGAAGAAATTGAGAATAAGTAATCATTCTAAAAGAAATAAAAAGATGAAAATAAAGACATAGTAAATGAAATATTTTGTAAGCATAAAATTAGATGGTTTATTCCAGTGTACTAAGAATTCTGTTAAATATGAAAGACTAAGTGCTACCATTTACAAATACAAATATTAGTTTGTTAAATAAAGTATGTAACTCATCTACTTGCAGTTTAAAAGACCAACATTTAAAAAGTGGGGAAAAAAGGCAGATTATAAGCCAAAGATTGGAGCCAGCCAAATAGCTCAGGGAATTTAAGTGCCTGCTTAGGCAGACACAGGGGCTGGGGGTTCGATCCCTGGGCCTGTTGTGCTGGCCCCGCCCCTGGGACCTGCTGAAATGGCAATTGAGACTGGGTGTGGTGGTGCACACCTGTAATCCCAGTGCTTGGGAGGCTGAAAACAGGAGACTCACTATAAGTCTAATCTAGTAGTGAGATCCTGAACACCCTGTAGACCCTTCCCTAAAATGCAAAAATAGATGATAGATAGATAGATAGACAGACAGATAGACAGACAGACAGACAGACAGACAGACAGACAGACAGACAGATAGATAAAAGCCAAAGACTGGGAAAGCTTGTGTCAAGTGAATACCGACAAGGCACTACTTGTTGAAAAATCTAGGATCACTTTGCATTTCCCTTTGAGTATTGTCTGATATATTAATAATAGACATTAAGGGAAGGGACATTACTAAAGAAAAGAGGGATCTTTTATCATGATAAAGTACCTGATTTTAAACTTTAAAAAACTTTTGCTTTTCTACATATTCACTCATGTAAGCCATCCCTTTCTCAATGGAAATAGAGAAAGAAGCACTTCAGGGACTTTGTACACATCTCTATACAATGATGCAAAGAGCAAACAAATCAGGGTGGTCATGAGAGATTTAAGTGAAATGAAAATGGATGTATATTATTCAAATTCTTTTGAAGAATACATAGATAATGCATTATCTTCAAACTTGTATAAAACATTTTAAGACAAATCATAAAGCAACTGGTAGTAAATTTCAAGTATGGTCATGTACTTCATAATTTTATTTTGGTCAATTATGGACCATGCATTTGACAATGGTCCCATAAAATTATGTCACCTGGTGACATCTGAGCTACGTTAGCTTATGTAAGTACATACTGATGTTTGCATAATGATGAAATGGCCTACTGAAATATTTTGAGAACAAATTCTTGTCCTTGGCAGTGTGCACCTACCACAATCATACCATTTGTCCTTGCACTGGACACTCGTAAGCTAGCAATCTATACTATTGTAGAAAAGTCTCATTTGTTTTGAAATTCTAAAATATACTTCAACTAATAAAGAGGCCAAAGAGAAATAACAGTGATATTTAAGAAGTATTTTGATCTGAGTGATAATGAGAATATTACATGTGAGATGCAGGTAGAGATGGAAGAGATAGTTTCGGCATTTAAAAAGTCTATCACACATATAGTAGCCATCATTTTTTTTTTCTCTGAGAATTATCTTGCTAGGTCAGAAGTAATAGAACACATTAGACTCTTACTTCATTATAGAATTTTCTTTAACAACATTTCATTTGAAATTTTATCTTATTAGAGCATATGTGGAGTATATAGTATTTATACTCCATATGGGAAATTGATTCCTTTTTCATCCCCCTTCCCTTTTCTCCCCTTCCTGGCCACTTGTCTCTTCATCCCTTTATTGGCTTTGGTACAAGTTTGCACAATGTTTATGTTTCTTGTAGGGGTTGATTCATGTACATCGTAGATCCCAGGTCTTTTCTCCATCCTATCTCTTATCCCTTATCTCCCTTTTCCCTCCATCTCTTGATCATCTTCCCTTTGAGAAAGATCTAGCTCCATACTTCCTTTTGTTTATTTTTTATTTTACTCTTTATTTTGACTTTGAGTTTCTCATGTAAAAGAAACCATGTAATTTTTTAAGCTTGTGTGTCAGATTTCACTCTTTTTAATCAATGAAGGTGACTCTATGAGTATATCTGGGTCTCACATGAACTCATGCAAATAAATATATCTGGCTTCCATATGAAGCATTTCTCCTTCAGATGGCACTGTGAAAGTATAAACATCAAATAATATAGACCAATTATAAACCAAATGTATTTCATCTTACATGTCCTCCTTTAGTTTTCTATGTTTCACAATTCCACTGCCCTAACACCACTATATGTTGGTGTATTTGAGTAACTTCTCTGGTGAGTGCATTTCGATCAGTCTTCTTGCTCTGCCTTGTGGATCTCATGGTCACATGCTCCTCCTCTGGTTCTTGCGGATCCTGATGTGGAGGACAGTGTGCAACTCAGGATACCCTGTGTGAGAAGAGATGACTCCGCAAAGCAGAACTTGGGCTGGAGCTGTCTTGTGGTCTGCGTGGTGACGTTTAGTGGTCTCACACTTGGGAGCAAGTGCAGGAGGGCACACACATGTGGAGAGAGCACAGCTGAATGGGGAGCACAGTTTTTCCTTAAGAAGCTATTTTGCCACAGCTCCGTGGCACACCTGCCTGGCAAGAAGCACAAGGTGCTAAGTTTGATTCCTGGTAGGGAAAGAAAGAAGCTATTTTGAGAGAGCATATAATTCTTCTATTATGTTTCTCAAGGGTTAGTTACGAACCTAGTACATAACTCTTGATAGCCACCTCCTTTTTTCTTCAAAGTATTTTGGGTCACTTTGGTTGCTTCAGAGACATCTTCTCTGCTGCACTACCCCAAATCTGTTTCATTCCCAAGGGGTCTGCCCCACCTCATGTAGCAGTTTTTATGTAGAGCAACTCTCATTCCCTTCCAAGCCCTCACGCTCATATTCTGCCTCTGGTGTGGATTCTATTAGCACTTACTTTCCACAAAGGCTACAAGATCAAAGATTAGGGACTTTTCTGAGAGTCTCAGTGCTCTGTTGGGCAGGGAAGGTAAGACACATTGACTAGGCAAGGAAATCCTCTCTTGAGTACTAGGACGTGGCTAGTAAAGAAGAAAAATGTAAACGGTCAAAAGTGAGTAAAACTATCACTGCAGAAGAATAGACTGTGAAAATCTTCCATGACAAGGGAAATGCACTTCATTTTCTGTTATTGAATATTCCATTTTTAAAGAATTTTAAAATTAATGTTAAAAGCCCATTATGGACATCTTTGTCATATACCTTTTAGTACTGCTTTTTGTAAGTTGCTCACTTAGAATCAGTAAGTTTAATAGAGAAGGGCTGCTCTTTGTGGCAGTTGACTGATGGTGTTAGGCTCGAGTGAGAAACGTCCAACTAGACTGTGTCAGTATAGTTTTGGGTGTGGCTGAAAGAATTTTACTGAAAACAGAAGACCCATTTGTGGTGTGTGTGGCATCAGTCAATGGTTGTTGCCTTAATGGACTAAAAGGAAAATGAAGAAGGAAGGCTCCCTCTGTTTGTTCCAAAGTGGCCTAGTCTTCACTTTCACTTTGGATACCGTTTCTTGCCTTCTAGCCTGTTGGCCTCCTAAAAGACTCCATGAAACACTGGGATCAGGAATATTCTGCAGGTGTCTCACGGGCTCATAAACTGGGCTTGAGCTCGTGATTGAAAGTGAGTGTAATGCAATCCCAGCAGTAATATAGTCAATAATTTGTTAAAAAGTAGGGTCAGGAGGAAGAGGTGGCTCACCGGAAGCTTGACCGAGAAGGGTGTATCTCCCTCCCTGCTTGCTCCCTTCTCTCTCTCTGCTTTCTGGCTGCGGTGATGTGAGCAGCTTCCTTCAGCTCACACCCTTCCTCCATATAATTTCTATCTTGGAGCCAGTTGACCACAGACTGAAGTGACAATCTGTGGACTGGAAGATAAGGGTGGAAGTTACTGCCTGTGAGGAGTTCATTTTCTTGTTTTGGTCATCTAAAGACATCTGCCGAACAACCTCTCAGGATCAGAAATCTCATTCTGTTTTAGTTCCATCCTGAGACTAGCTGACCTCTCCGGTGGAGACCATCTCTATACAGAGATGGTACAAAGCAGATCTGGTATCTTTGAGTTTGATGTACACCAGAAATTGTAGGAACATAGTTAGAGATACAGGTTGCAGTGCACCAGGGCACAGGGACCAAGCCAGCTAGCTATGTTTCTGAAGGTCCCTGTGTGACTCTTTTTTTTTTTTTTTGTGGAATTTTTTTTTATTAATTTATTTTTTATTTTATTGAAGTACAAATATCAATCAGTTTTAAGACACTGTAACAAGACAGATTTGATAAATTAATACATTACAAACTGTTTTCATACTGCTTTGGTATCGTACAAGGTGAATACATGATATTATACTTACAGACATTATCATAGCAGATGTCTCTTATCAGTAAATTAAGAGTGCAGCTGTTTACTTATCTTATTTTTTATACCTGAATTATATCAAAAATTCAATAATTATTTTCCTAGTGGATGACCATAGTACTAGAACCCAACATAATATCCTGCCCAACCACCATCAGTGCAAATCTTGCCTCTCATAGGATTATGTAGAAGCACAGCATTATCTATCCCAACTGTACTGTCTATACACACACATCATGATTTTTTCTTTCTACACCCCTTCCTTTGTCTATACCTGTCAAAGGTGGGCACTCCATTGTCATTCAACTAACTTAGGTGCTTGAACTCAACAACACAATCCAACACAGTCCAGCATTCCACAACAATAGTGAGTTATTCAAAGAAGTTGTCGACCATAGCCATTTACAGCTCAGCTTAATATTATGGCCCCGTGATGTATACTTCATTTTTATACTTTTCTGCTGGATGGTTAAGACCTAGATAGAGCAAGACTTATATGCCAACACATGTACTTTATGTTTCTTATGTGGTCAGTGAAGTCCCCTCAGGGTTTATCTTGTAGTCCTGTACATTATTCTGAAGATCCTTTGTCTGTGTAAAAGATGTGGTATTTCTATGTAATGGAGTATTACTCAGCTATTAAGAATGATAAGCTTGAAGCATTTATATTGAAGTGGATGCCACTTGAACATATACTCATAAGTGAAATAAACCAGACACACATGTGTAAATATAATATAGTCTCCGTAGTATAACAAGTGAAAAGATGATATACAAATAGAAATGTACAACAACAACCAAAAACAGTTGAGACACATAAGGCAAAGTGAATGGTATATGCTGCAGGATACTAATCAGCTTTTCTTCTGGATGGTTAACAACCTAGGCTCACAGATCAAAATTGGAGAAGTAGAAGAGCCACAAGGCCAGCCAACATTTTGGCCCTAGCCTTTCAAGGTCAGCGAAGACTCAGGACATAGGAGAACCTGTACTGCAACATCATGAAACTCAGTTGAGCTCCAAATTTTCTGAACAAGGATATTATGGAGCCACAGAGGAAAGAGATTGAAGTTCTATAGTGTGTCGGGGGAGAGTCACACTTTCTCTCAAGCTCTCACGGAGAGCAAACTGGTCAAGCATTGACCGTGACTCATCCTGTGTGATTCTAAGGAACGTTTTGGCCTGAACATTACTGAGAAAGTAAGAGACACTCAGGCTCAAAGCCTGTCTGTGTCACTGACCCATTGTGTGGACTCAAAATGTACTTATGGACACTTAGGCTCAGTTTTTCATCTGTCTACTGGATTTGAATTAGAAGATGATTAAGAAGTAGTTCCTTCGCAACTTGACAGAATTTTCAGGCACAAAGCATCTAAGGTAAAAGATTTGTTACGAGCTTTTCATGTGCTTCTCACCTCTGACTATGTTCTGAAGGAGGACAGGGGAGAAGGAGAAATTGACTATTTGCTTCCAGGAAGCCTGAGAAAATCTGGTCTTGAAGTACCAACTTTCAGCCACTGGAGGTCCTTGGAAAGATTTCTATCTGACAGTTCCAGGAACTCTGCTAGCAGTGGATGTAAACACACCCTGGATATTTTAGGTAGTTGAAGACGAAATAAGTGTGGTGGGCTCAACCACCTGAGTCAGTAGCTCTTAGGGAAATGTAGATTAATCCTTGTAGCCTCCATCAGGGAGTCTTGGTCCTATAAGGGAAATAAAAACATGAAGTCAGAAAATAAAAATGTCTTGAATATGTTATTACACACTGATAGATAAAGTCATTTTTCTTTGTGATCTATCACCAGTGCATTTGTTAAGGGGGATATTTATTGGTTTCACAAAATGATAGATCTCTTCCAGACACACATGCTGATTTAGTTTCAAGAATATGGCAAAATTCCTTAAAGACTCTATCTTTCATGTACTTGGGAGCAAGGTATCTAGATCATTAATTTTGAAGAAAAGACTCTGACAGAAAAAGAGATAAATCAGAGCACTATTATAGTCCTACTCTTTTCTGGCAAGAACTGCAGTAGCTTAAAAAATCAGTTGAATTGAATTGTACATTTTATTTATTAAGGAATTCTGTAGTGTTTTAATATGAAAATGAATACCCTGTGAAAGTTAACAGAACCTGTACACCAAGGCTGAGAGGAAAGAACTAAGTTTTGGAAGCACCTGCTTAGAAGCAAGGGAACAGGTCTGCCCAAACCCAAGAACTGGGCAAGTGGTTTCTTTTAGCTCAGCCTAAAACCTACAGATTTGGTTTCACCATCTTTGCTTCCCAGATGGGATTTAGTACTTAAGACTCTAGTTTACCTTCCTGTACCCCAGGGGCCCCTGGACCAGTGCAAACAAGGTTCCTCCATGCAGTGAATGCACTGCATGCTTTTGTGTTTACACCCAGGCCTGCCCAGGGCTCAGCTCAGGCCCCATGTCCCACAGTGCTGGACGCTTGGTTCTCTTCTGGCTGCTGGTTATGTTCTTCCTTCTTGGTGCTTCTTCTAGGGGTTGCCTCATCATCCCTGCTAATTCCTATAAAAGATGGGCTTGTCTTTTCAGCACTTGTGGAAGACTGCAGAGCTGTCAACCCCTCCGGCATTCAGCTTTCATTGAGCTTCCTCTGCGGGAGGGAGAAAAGAGATTATGGCCACACAGGGCTCTTCACACTGACAGTACAACCCACTGGGCAAAGCTTTCAGCCTAGGAGGACTTCTTTGTGCAGCACTGCCTCTCTCTGTGTGTGCATCTGGGAGGAATAAGTACCCTCCCCGTGGGGAGGTAGCAGCCAATTTTAATGGCAAAAGTAATTTGCACATAGGCACTGTTTTTAGTGGTATACTTTTTTAATGGTTCTGTGTGACACTGAGTAAATAATTTACTGTGTCAATTGCTAGAGCTACCATAACGAAATATCACAGACTGCACGGATCAGACAAAGAAATGTATTTTCTCTAAGCGATGAAAACTGAAAGCCCGTGCTTAAAGTGCTGGTTTGGTTTTCTCTAGAGCTCTTCCTTTTCTTATAGATGGCTGTCTTCTTCACATATCTTCATATGGTGGATTTTGTTCCCACTGTTGGTACAAAACACTTGGCACTGTAATTTAAGGAAAATTGAAAAGAAAAGAAAAGGTTAATTTTGGTTTATGGTTTCAGTGATTTGTGTCTGTCTTGGTAACTTTTCTCTTGTTGCTGGGATAAAATATTTGACATCCAAAGTTATGGGAGGAAGGTTTATTTAGCTCACATTTTGTGGGGGTTTCAGGCCATAAAAAGCTGGCTCCAAGGCAGGGTGGCACATGCAGAGGGCAACCGTTCATGATAGCAGAAGGCACAAGAGCAAAAGGAGGAAAGCAAGCTCCCTTGCCTTTCTTGTACTGTATGGAACCTGCCTGTCCCGGGGGGGGGGGGGTACAGCACTCCCGCCATACCTGTGCTGTGCTCTTGCGTGGTTCAGGATGCTTGCAAAGGGAGGACCCTGGCCCCCTGCTCACACACTTAGTTAATCTTCTAAACTTCTCAAGGTGACACAAAAAAACCAACCATTACTACATCCTGGAGAGTACATAGCTTTCCCTAGGGCATGTCCTGTACACTGCAGGATGTAGAACTGCTGAGTTCCTTAGTTAGGCCTCTCAGGTTGATACCATGTACCAACCATTACACAGTCCATAGTTGGCTGCTTCCATTGCTGTGGGTTTGAGGTGGGGCAGAAGGTCATGAAGGAAGAGTGTGCTAGAGCGGAGTGTTCACCTAATGATGGCTGAGAAGCAGAGACCAAGTGAAGAGTACTAGTGACCTATATGGTCTCCAAAGGGCAGCCCCCAGCGACCACTCCATCCAGGACCTCTCATACTAAATATCTGTGCACTCCCATGATCCAGTTGCCTCTCCAGGTCTCTTAATACATCTGAGTTGACAAGATTAACTGGCACACAGGTTCTTCCGTCTGTGCCTGAACCTTGATCTTCCCTAAACACACACACACACACACACACACACACACACACACACACACCTTCAGATTAGAAGGGCTTATCCTAATGTCCTTATTCTAACTTAATCACCTCTTTAAAAACTCCACCTCCAAATACTCTCCTATTCCAATGTACTGGGAGTTAGGAATTTAACCTGTGAATTTACAGGGGTCAGAATTCAATTTATAGCACTCTCCTAAGGCACAGTTGCCTTTCTTAACTCTAAATTGGGACAGTTGTATCTTCTTTGTATGGTTAATTTTCATGTTAAGTGAAACATGCATGCGATGAGTCATTATAGGAATTGCCACTTAGGAGCCATCAGCTGACGCTTGTGGCTCTGCTGCTGCTCTTGATAGTTCTGCTCAGTGTGGTGCCCTTCACCAAGTGGGCAGGAGCACGGTCTGTGACTCAAGAAGGGGCAGGATGTCTATGCTGTCTCACTCTGTGTATCTAGAAGGATATCCCACACACTACTAAATAGAAATAGGTGTTTCAGTGTTGATTCTTTCATTAAAAACATTGAAACAACGTGCTCCATTCTCTTCCGCACATCTGTTGACTTAATCCTTTTCTCAAGAATGATATAGTTATTGCAGGCTTCAAAATGAAACACAGAGGAAGTCTGAGGAACTGTTCCAGATGAAGAGAGACTATGGGGACATGAGGACAATGACAATTGTGCTGTGTGATCCAGGCTTTCTTTTGCTGTAGAAGATATTATTGAGATGCCTGCACAATCTCAATGCAATTTGTAGATTAACGCTATTAATCCTTGATTTTGTTTTCTAGTCATGTAAGGAGAATGCCTTTTCTTTTAAGAAACAGACACTGAAGGATGTTAGGGAGAAAAGACTGTCCACTTTTCAAACAAGTCTCCAATGATTCAGAAGTACATGTGTTCTTGTGTGTAGAAGGACATGTATATTGGTACCTACAGAAAGACAGAGAGGGAGGAAAACCAAATATGTGACATGTTGCTAATCGGAGATGCTGCTGAGGAATGCACAGACTTCCTTGTACTCTTTTTTAAAAATCTTTGTTATAAACAAGAATTAAATAAAAATTACAATAAAACGAATGATATAGTTACTTCAAGATTTGAAAAATCATTCTCCTCAGATTCATTAAAGTACAGTCATAAATAAAATCTATATATTTACATGTACATATTTAAGGTACACAATATGTTATATATTAAGATATATGATAATCAAGCTAATAAACATATCATCTCAGATACTTTCTTTTTAATACTATTTTTATACATCTGTGGTTACAGTACTTTAGATATATTCTTAGCAAATTCCAAGTACGCAACACAGTATTATTATTTTTAAAATATTTATTTTAAATAAATACTGTGTCTTCCTATGCAGTTCAGACTTGTAATGATCTCCCTGTCTCAGCCTCCCCGACACTGGAATTACAGGTGTGCCTGACCTCATCCAGAGTTCCAGGACTGGTATGGTGTGAGGTACCAGGGCTTCAATCTCAGGTCCTTGTGCTTACTGGGCAAGCACTTAGACCACTAAGCTATCGCCCCAGCTCAATACAGTATTGTTGACTGCAATTTCCATGCTGTACAGTAGGCCTAGGACTTATTCATCTTATAACTGAAACTTTATATGCTTTGGCCCGTATGCTCCCATTTCTCTCACCCTCCAACACCTGGTACCACCCTTTTATTCTCTGTTCCTTTTTTTTTTTCTTTATAAGATCCTACATAATGGGGGCTGGGGAGATATTTCAGTGGAATAAGTGCTTTCCTGGTAAGTGCAAGGTCCTGAGTTCAATCCCTGTCATCACCAAAAAGAAAAAAAAAAAAAGGATTCTACATGTTGTTTCTGTGTTTGCTTATTTCACTGTGCATAATGTCCTTCAAGTTCATTCATATTATCATGGATGGAAGAAATATCCTTCATTGTGAAGACTGAATATGCTACCTTATATACCACATTTTCTTTAAAATCTTCTGTTTCAACAAGGAGTATACATACATTCCATTAAGTTTCAGAAGAATTTCTTCCCACTCTGAACTCATAAGACCATCCTTCAGTACCTTACTACATTCTTATAAGAGTGTTCACTTTTTTCTATTTCACACTTGGTTATGCAGCCTCAACTTTTTGAATGCAGTTTGCAATAGGAATGTAATCTTTTCTGCACACGGAAAGTCAGTCTTTTGTTGTTGCTTGCTGATTAGTTCTTCCTTTGCCCATAGATTTGTCATCCATTGTCCAGGACATCTCACAGTTTCATACTGCATTCATCCTTAGATCTGGCCCTTTTGATGTTGATCTATGACTGAGTCATTCACAGTGATTCTAAGGGCAGGGAAATGCTCAGTGGCATAAGATCCTGCCTGGCAAGTGCAAGGTCCTGAGTTCGATCTCTGGTACCAAAAAAACAAAAAACAATTATTTTAATTCCTATCATAGTTTACTGAAGTCTTATTATCTGGGAGTGTAAGGTCCTTTTTCTTGCTCTTCTAATGACTCCCACCCTGAACACGCCTCCCTTCAGGATTCTTTGTATTGCTGGTCCGGTCTGGCTGATTTTGTCAGAAATAAATGTGCCCTGGAGCACAGAGCATTTAGAAGTCTCCTCAAGTGGTTCTAATGCCTCAGCAGTTCTTTCAAGGAAAGTCTGGGGTGGGAAAGCTTCTGACTGGAGTCTTCCTAGCATATCTTGATTCAGTGAGGTAGATATCCACCATCTCCAATATTCCTTAGTAGCTCTGACTTTTTATTCCCTGTGACTTCAAAAGCATATAATTTATTCTTGGTACTCTGTATGGATCATATGGGTTCTATGTGTGAATATGTGTTTTTATTCATCTCCTCTGGTATGAGTACATATTTCTGACTACGTTAATTTGAAGACACCTCTAAGTCATTGCTCCTGTATCTCAGATCCTTTGTCATTCAAGTATGTCCTTGGTATAGAGGTGTTATTAGATTCATGCCTTTGTCTCTCTCATATGTATCTCTTATATCCTTATCTATATTGTTTATTTCCTTAATCTCTTTGTATAACATTCTAAGTGAATTGTTTAATGTTGCATCTCTTCTTGGTTTAACAATGTCTTATCACATTATTACCCGGTTGGTTAAATTCATGAAAATTAATTTCCATATCTATGTATATTATTGCATCCTGGGGATACTTGCCTAGTTTGTTCAATTATGTTGGATAATTTTATTGTTTTGTTAGTGGGCTTTTTCCTTAATCTCTTTAAAGACTTTTAAACATGCTAGGCTAAAGTCATTTCAGATTCATTAATTATTCTACTTTGTGGGAGTGGGGCTGCCAGAGTAGAAAAAGGGAAGAAAAGAGTTACTAATTAAATCTGATCCAACAACAAATATTTTTAGCAAAAGTATGTACCATGCAATATTTGAGGTTTCTACTAGAAGAATTTTTATCAATCTTAAGTTGCCTTTGCTGGTTCCTGGTGCTCCATAATGGTAACCGTGTCTCCTGGGTTTTGTCGTGTATGTAAAACTTGAGGACCACACGTCTCAGTTACACAGCGTCCCAGCCTAGGGATGAACCCACTTCTTAATTATGACGTGACTATTTTTCTTAATATGAGTTTTTCTGTGCAGTTTAAAATAACTTTTAGTAATGTTTTCCATAGGCTATTCCCAAAGCTTTATCTGTTTTTCTCCCCCTTGATTGGTAGCCTATGCTTACTTGCATTTGACCCTCTTGTGATTTGCTGTTCAGGACTCTTACACTGACAGTCTAACATCCTTAGCAATGTTACAGAACCAGTTGTTAAACCACTGGGCACCTTTTTTTTTTTTTTTTTTTTTTTTTTTTTTTTTTTTTTTTTTTTTTTTTTTTTTTTTTTTTTTTTTTTTTTTGCGGAACTGGGTATTTAACTGAGGCCCTTGTGCTTGCCAAGGGAAGCACTTATTCCACTGAGCCATCTCCCCAGCCCATTAAAAGTTCAGCAGTTTTTTTTTTTTTTCTGGCTCAGGCTACCTTCAGGTCTGGTATGACTTGAGGATCTGGGGATTGAACCACAGCTTCTTGATTACTTTGTTTAAGCAGTCACTTAAGCATCTGAGCTAATGGGCAGGCCCTCTACATGTTGTTTCTTTTGTTTTTAAGGGTAACTAAGCTATTTAAAGCTACTCATATGTATGTGCATGTTCACTTGTGTGAACATGGATGTATTTAAAACTAAAAGAAAAATGCATAATGTGAATACTATCTTTATAAGAAGTCTTTATGGCTATTGTGACATAATAAGGAATATATATTTGGTATTCAATTCAGGGTTCCTGGCACAGAACTCCTAAGAATCTTGTAATTTTACAAGTGACAGGGATGATAAGAGCATCTTTTGTTATAATAATTGATACGTTCAGGACATAAGTGCTGTTAAACTTTTTTAGAATCTTCAGAGTGATGAATACCTTTTGCATGCTAACAAGCTGGCTGCTGGTTCTGGGGATCCCAGACATGTATTTAGGATGGAGGCTCTTTGCCAGAAAGAATAAGGCATGACTGGAAACTTCCGTCCTCCTTCCTGACTTCTGGAGAGAAGAGAAGGGCTTGCTTTCTCTCCAGTAGCTAATTATTTAATCCATCATTGCTATGTAAAGAAATCTCTTTAAAACCCTTGAATGCTGGGAGAGCTTTCAAGCTGATGAATGCATCCATGTGCCACGAGGGTGCAGCACTGCGAACTGCGTGAGGAGACGTCTGTCCTTGGGGCACTTAGGTACCTGTGTACCTCTTTCCCTGTGTCCTTTTTAATGAACTAATGAATATAAGCTAAGCCGTGGGAATCTTTTTTTTTTTTTTTTTAAAGATGAGGTTTT
>PVKA01049537.1:0-13186 GCA_004027165.1 Ctenomys sociabilis | reverse complement strand
TTTTTTTTTTTTTTTTTTTTTTTTTTTTTTTTTTTTTTTTTTTTTTTTTTTTTGTCTTTTTGAGACAGGGTCTCACTATGCAGTTCAGGCTGGCCTTAAGCTCACTTTGTAGCTCAGGCTGGTCTCGAACTCACAACAATCCTCCTGCCTCAGCCTCCCGAGTGCTGGGATTACAGGCATGCGCCACCATGCCTGGCTCATGTGTGAATTCTTATAATCACACCAAAATAGAAAGTAGCACTTCCATAAAGATCTCACAAAGTGAACCTTTTACAGTCACACCCACTATTATCTCAGAATTCTTATCCTAACTTTACAGGGTCCAACAACTCACCTTCTGCTCCAGTTCTATAATTTTATCATTTTGAAAATTACCAAGGAAATCATACAGAATATGACATACAGAGATAGATATTTTAATGTAATTCCTGGAGACCCATTCAAGTTGTTGCATACATCAATAGATTTTTCTTTTTTACAGTATGGGTGTACAATTTATTTATTTTACCATTAAACATTGTAGGGTACTTCAGTAATTTCTAAATTTTGCCTATTATATATAGAACTGCTATGAAAACTTGATTATAGGTCTAAAACTTAGAGTGAATCTAAGATTGTATTTCTCAGGGACGTAATTATCCTTGAATGTAATTGCTGGGTTCTATGACATGTATGTTTTTAGTATTTTAAGCACACTGTTTTCTATAGTTACTATACTGCTTTACATTCCTACCAGCAATTTATGAAAGACCTATTATCTCTGTATTCTTGCCAGAAAATGCTATTATCTCTATTTTTACTGTTCAAGTAAGTGTATAGTCATATTTCCTTGTGTTTTTGATTTCCCTAATGGATGATATTGAACATATTTTTGCGCATTTGGTTAGAACTTGTATAATATTTTTAGACAAACATTCGTGTCCTTTGGCCATTAATTTTTTAGTGTTATTTTTAACGTATGAATTTTACATTTGGCATTACATTTGTCAGTTCTTCAACTACTCCTCGGTGTCAATGATTTTCTGGAATATTTTATTTTTTATGTATTTAGTATAAGGTCTCACTACACAGATTAGACTCATAGTGATACTCCTGTTTTAGTCTGCCAAGCACTGGGATTATAGGCATGCACCACCACAGCCAGTCTCAATCACCATCTCAGCGAGCCTTGGGGGCAGGGCTGGCACAGTATTCCGGGGATGGAACCCTGGTCCCTGTCTGTCTCTGCCTAAAAAGGTGCTTTAATCTGCTGAGTTACCTGACCAGCCCTTGGAATATTTCATTTTATTATCTTTTTTTGGTGGAACCAGGGGCTGAACTCAGACCCTTTCACTTGCCAGGGAAGTGTTTATTCCACTGAGCTATTTCCCTGGCTCTGGATTATTGTATTTTAAAAGTTATTTATTTTTTTACACTGAAATTTATGAAGTATTTTTTATTCAGGACGTAAGTTTTAGGTTGAGGTACACTTTTAGCATATGGATATCCCAATTGTTCCATTGCTGTTTGCTTAAAACCATTATTTCTCATTGAATTTGGTTTGAACATTTGTCAAAAATCAGTTGTCTGTACCTGTGTGGAATTCACTTGTGTGGAATTCCTTCTGGGAAATCTGTTCCATTAAGCAGCTTATCCCTGTGCCAGTACCACACTGTATTAATTCATATACGAATGCATAGATTAATGGCTTTTCAAAGTATTTTAGCTACTTCTGTTATTTTTTTCTACCCCCAACTATTTTAGGTTATGCTTTCTTATACTTACAGAAAATATTCATGGGATTTTGACTAAAATTGGGTCAAACCCAGAGACAAATTTAGGGAGAAATGATGTCTTTACTATGGTGAGTATTCAATACATGAAGAGAGTACATATTGCTATTTAATCTTTGACTTTCTCAACATAGTTTTGTAGTTTCCAACATTTCAGGTTTGTATATATTATGCAGGATGTAAATCTAAGCATTTTGGGCTTGCCATATAGCTCAGTGGATTAAATTGTCTGCTTAGGCTGATGCAGGGGCCGGGGGTTTGATCCCCAGCCTGCTGTGCCAGCCCAGCCCCTGGGGCACGATGAGATGTTGCTTGAGACTGGGCATGGTGGTGCACCTGTAAATCCAGGGCAAGAGGATCACTTTGAGTCCGTTCTGTGTAGTGAGACCCTGTACTAAATGAATTTAAAAAAAATCTATGAATTTCATTTTGTTTTACAAGAATAGAATTAGTTTTGGTATGTTCTCATGTGTTTTATGAACTCATTAGTTCTAGTTGTTTTTGATAGAATCTTTAGGAGTTTCATATGGACTGTCACATCATTTCCAAATAGTGACAGTTTCACTTCTTCCTTTTCTATCTATAAGTTGCATTAACTTTCCCTGCTGTAGTGGATTTCTAACTGGTGGTCAACTTATTACACCAGCTGAATTAAACTAGCATGGTGCTGGGTGCAGGAGGCCCACCTGAGGGTTACTGCCAGCAGCATAAAGGTAGAACAGGAGAAGCTACTGGAACGCTATTAGAGATGCTGTTGGAGCAGCTGTTGGAGCTGCTGGAAGCTGGTAGTTCTCTTGGGCTGTTCTGCTGGAGGAACTTGTTATGCTGGCTTTCTAGATGAACTTTGGAGGATCTTGGGTCCTCATCTTGAGCACTGCTTCCTGGATCCAGAGGGAAAGATGATCCACTGCTCAGTCTCATGCAGAAGCTTGTGGCATTGGTTTTCCCCATTGATGGAGGAGCTCAGGACCTCACTGTTGTTGAGGATGACTGTGATACTTTTGGGGGAACTCTTGTGCTTACCTGGAGTGATGCTTTCTAGTTCCAGTTGAGATCCCTCAGCCTTCTAGCACAGATCCTTCATCTTGTTGGTATAGACTTCTTAGCTTCCACCACTGACCTTTGGGCCTTTCCTTCACAGATCTGTGAAGTAGGCCAGCATGAGAGACTTTGTTGTGGGCTACAGGCTTCCAGTTGGATTGTGGAAGGCATTGTTATGAGCTCTAGGCCCTCAGCTGAATTCTTTAGTGTTTAGTGTGTAGATAGATTCCCTGCACTTGCTGTGTAACTCTTTGTGTGATTCATTATAAAATATTACAAAATGTGTCCTGTACTATATTGTTTGGATTAAAAAAAAAGAATAAGAAAAAGAAAAAAAACCAACAAAACCATGACACCTGCCTTATTACTTATTGTTATGGTTTCTGGTAATATATTAACTAAGAAGAGTTAGTGTGGACAACCTTGTCTTGTTCTGCTTCTGAGGGAAAAAGTATTATTATTAAACTTTTCTAAAAGAAGGTCTATGTCTAAGAGTCATTGTTTTTCATGTGGATGTCCAACTGTTCCAGCTCCATTTGTTGGAAAGACTATCTTTTCTCCATTGGACTACCTTTGCTAATTTGTTAAAGATCATTTGGCTACATTTGTGAGGATCTATTTCTGGGATCTCTGTTCTAGTTTACTGATCTATTTGTTTATTCTTTCACCAATAATGCACTGTCATGATTACTGTGGATTCTAATTAAGTACTGAAGTCATGTAGTGGCTGTCCTCCAACTTTGTTCTTCTGGAATGATATGGTAGCCATTCTGTATGTTAATATGGTCTGTATATAGTTTAGAAGCAATTTTTAGTAGTCCACTTTGTTTATCCATTAGACAGATTATGAATATTTAGTTTTTTTCCACTGTTTTTTTTTTTTTTCATTTTTTGTATTTGGTACAGGATCTCACTATGCAGCTCAGACTTATAGTGATCCTGTTGTTTTCAGCCTCCCCAGCTCTGGGATTACAGGTGTGTGCCACTATGCACAGACTCAGTCACTGGCTCAGTGCACCCTGGGGGTGGGCCTGGCATGGCATGTGGGATGGGTGATCAGACCATGGTCCCTGAGCTTGCCAAAGCAGGCATTTAGTCCATTGAGCTATCTCACCACCTGTTTCCAGGATTTGACTACTGTAAATAATGCTGATATAAGCATTCATGTACCAGTTTTTGTGAATGTGTATTTTTCACTAGTTTTAGAAATATACCTAGGAACAAAATTGTCAGGTTATATAGTATATTAAATTCAAGACTTCAGGAATTGTCCAACTTTTCCACAACAGTGATACCATTTTAGATTCACAAAAGTAATGAACAAGAGTTCCAAATTCTCCATATCCTTGCCAACAAATTGTTGCCTTTTGAGTATAGATTCTCATGTCAAGTGGTATCTTATGATTTGTATTTTCATTTTCCTCATAACTCGATGCTGAGCATCATTCTGTGTTTATTGATTACTCTAAAAATTCTTGAAAAATGTCTATTCCAATCTATTGTCATTTTTAACTGGTTTCTCTTTTTTATGTATTGTTGGCTTTCAAGAGTTTTGATTGAGATATCAGAATCCTATCAGATACACAATTTTCAAATATTTTCCCTAATTTCATGTCTTGTCTTCTTACTTTCTTGATGGCATCCTTTGAAGCACCAAAGCTCAATTTATTGATTTTTATTTTTATTTTTTTATTTTTTTGTCTTTTTGAGACAGGGTCTCACTATGCAGTTCAGGCTGCCTTAAGCTCACTTTGTAGCTCAGGCTGGTCTCGAACTCACAACAATCCTCCTGCCTCAGCCTCCCGAGTGCTGGGATTACAGGCATGAGCCACCATGCCTGGCTAATTTATTGATTTTTAATTTCCTTGCTTGTACTGTTTCTTATTTAAGAAACCAATACTCAATGAAAATTCGTGCCTATTTGTTTTTAAGTTTCATCCTTTTAACTCATACATTTGAATCTTTGACCTACTTCAGTTTTTGAATATGGTGTGAAAGAAAGGGCCAAGTTCAAGTTTTTGCATATTAACATTGTTATCCCAGTGCCACTGTTTAGTATAAACTATTCTTTTCCCAGGACTGTCACTAAGTATATGCTACCATACCCAGAAAATCCATATATTTAAAGTCAAACAATTTTTAACAGTGGTACCAAGATGATTCAATGGGGGGAAATCCTTACAGGTTACTTCATGCTTAATGGTGACAAACTAATTCCCCACTAAATATCCCTGAGTATCTTATACTCTTTAGAATTATGGTGATTGACTTGTTCTCTTAATTTAATCTTCAAATTTTTTACTGTTGGTATACTTAAATATGACTTACTTTTGTATATTAATTTATATGCTATAATCTTGCTAGGATTACTTATGACATCAAATAGTATTTTGTGGATTTCTTAGGATATCCCATATATTCAATCATGTTTTCTCCAAACAGTTTAATTTCTTCCTTTCCAATCTAGGTATTTTTTCTATCTATATCTTACATAACTGCCCTAGCTAAAATTTCCAGAACAATATTGACTAAAAGTACCAAGAACAGACATCCTAACCTTGTTCCTCATTTTAAGAGGAAAACATTATCTTAAAACATTAGTTATGAAATTAGCATTATTTTTTCTTAGATGCCTTTAAAATGTTTTTAAGAAGTTAGCTTTTACTCATAGTTGAATGTTTTTATTATGAAAATGTATTAGATTTTGTTAAAATGTTTCTCTGTGTGTACTGATATGATTATTTGACTGTTGCCCATTTTATAACTTTTTATTTCACATCTTTTTTATTAGCACATATTGGTTGTGCAGATTAATGTTTTTTTTTTTTTTTGGAAGATTTATATATGCACATAACACATTTTGGTCATTTTCACCCCCACCCTGTCTTTATAATTTGATGTAGTCCCATTTGTTGATTATTGTTTCCCATGATACTGGAATTCTATTCAGGAGAACTTTGCTGATGTCTATGGCTTTAAGCATTTCCTGTATGTTTCTTATTGAAGTTTTAAATTTTCAGATCTTAAACCTAGGTCTTTGATCCATCTTGAACTGATTTGTTTACAGGGTGAAAGGGATCTAGTTTAAATCTTTCACAAGTGAATATTCAGTTTTTCCAGCACAACTTGTCAAGAAAACTGCCTTTCTTTACGGTATACTTTTGGTTCCTTTGTTCAGAACCAGTTGCAGTTTCAGGGGTTTCTTTCTGTGTTCCCTATTCTTTTGCACTGATCCGTGCATCCATTTTTGTCTCAGTACCATGGTGTTATTAGTATGGCTTTGTAGTGTAATTTAAGTTAGGTATTGTGTTACACCCAGCTTTGCTCTTTTTGCTTAGGATTGTGGTAGGTTTCTGGATCTTTTGTGTTTCTGTATGAATTTAAGATTTCTTTTTCTAGTTTTCTGAAGAATGTTATCGGCATTTTAATGGGAAATGTGTTGAATAGTTCATTTTTTTGCAACATGGTCACTTTACCAGGATTTATTTTACTAATCTAGGACCGTGGGAGGACTTTCTATAATCCAGTGTCTTCTTTAATTCCTTTCTTAGGTCTTTTACCTCGTTGGCTGGTTACATTGACTCCTTAAGTGTTTTAAATTTTGAAGTTACTGTGAATGGAACTGATTTCCTGATTTCTTTCTCAGCTAGTCCATTTTTGGCATACAGAAAAGCTATTGTTATTAACATTTTGATTTTATATCTTACAAAATTGTTGAATTTGTTTAGCAGCTCTAGAAGACTTTGATGAGGATTTTAGGGTTATCTAAGTAGAAGAACATATTGTTTGCAAACAGAATAATTTGACTCCTTTCTTTTCTATTTGTATGTCTTGTATTTACTTCTCTTGCCTTCTTAGTCTAGCTAAACTATCAAGAACTATACTGACTGGGAATGGATAGACATCCTTGCCTTGCTCATGGTTTCAGAGAAAATGCTTTCATTTTCCATTCAGAATGATGCTTACCATGAGTTTGTCATATATGGCTTTTATCATATTGAGGAATGATCCTTCAATACTTAAGTTTCTCCAGGGTTTCTTTTTTAAATCATGAAGGGATGTTTAATTTTGTTGAAGGCTTTGTTCTGCACTAACTGAGATGAAAGTATGACTTTTAGAATCATATGATTCTACTTATACGGTATATTATATTTAATGATTTGCATATGTTGTCATTCTTACATCCTTAAAAACTTATTCATTTTATGTTATCTGACTCAGTTACTTTTGTCTCAATGCTGGGATGAAGTATCCAATACTCAAAATTAAGTAAGAAAAGGTTTATTTAGCTCACAGTTTGTGGAGGTTTCAGTCCATACACAGCTGGTTCCAAGGCAGACTGGCACATTTGCCTTGTTAGAGGGCAGTTGCTCATGGTGGCAGAAGGTACCAAAACAACAACAACAAAAAGGAGCAATAACAGTAACAATGGCAACAAAGAGCAAGTCTGTCTTCCTTATGTTGCACTCAGGCTATATGCCCAAGGCTGGGCGTAGCACTCATGCCCCCAATCCCAGCAGTACACACACCTAATCCCAGCAGTGAGTTATGAATTAATTTCAAAGTCTAGAAGTCTGCCCTGTGATTTCATAAGGCTTTGGGGGAACAACTAGACACAAAACATAACATTCCACACTGACCCCAAGAGACTCATGCATATCTCTTTGTGTAACAGGTATTTTAGTCCATCTCTGAGTTGCCAAAATCCTAACAGTTTCAGCATTGCTGAAAAGTCCAAATCCCAAGTCTCCTCCAAAACTTAAGGCTGTTAGCTGTGAGCCCCTGTACAAATGAAAAATTAAACATTTCCAACATTCAATGGCACAAGATAAACACTACCATTCCAAAGGTATACATACCAGGATACCAAGCACTGGGACCAAAGCAAGTCCAAAATCTATAAAGGCAAACATTAAGTCCTGTAGTTCCATGTGGAACATCCAAAACAATCTGTGATAAGTTGTGAGTTCCAAAGGCCTTACATGGCTCCGCCCCTATGGTGGTAGCTCCCAAGGCTTCTCTCTTAGGTCGGCTTTGCTCCCTCTTTGCAATTTCTCTCAGATGATCCATGTTCCTGGCTTTTCCAAATTTCTCAGGTTTCCACTGCACATTCAACTTCTCTCTCTCCGCTTCACACACTGCCCTCTCGGGGGCACACTGCCTGGCCTCCCAGGCCTTCTTTTGAAATCTAGGTGGAAGCCTTCTTATCCTCAGAACTCCTGCATTCTTCAAGTGCCTAAAGACAATGCCATGTGGATGATGCCAAGGTCTGTTGCCAGCTGGGGAGGTAGCCAGGCTTTCTTCTCTCTTGGCTGTAGGGGCTGAGTGCCTGGATTGCTGAGTGCTCTGAACCTGATTCTGAGGATCATATTCTCCATGCTGGCACCATTCTGGAACCTGGTGTGGCCACCGCTGCCATTTTGGCACTTGGTGCTCTGTAGCTTTCTCTCCGAGGCAAAGTCCAGGGTGGATACATGCCTTCTGTGATGTCCTCAGGCTATCTTTTCCATTCTCTTGTTGCTTCTCTGCAATGGATATCCTCTCAGCTCTATCTTTGCAAGTCACAGCTTTTCTGGCATTTCCTTTCTGGCCTAACTCACAACATTTTAAATCATTCTCCTGAGCTGTTTGCTCTTTATTCTCAATATAAATATGACTAAAACCCCCCAACAACAGCCATGCCACTGCTTCAACATTCAAACATTCAACTGCCTTCAAATTTCTTTTGAAAGATTAAGCAGTCTGTCACACTTAATCTCAATCTCAAGCAAAATCTCTGGGCATGAGTAAATGCAGACAAACTTTCTACCAAGTCAAAACATGTATCATTTGGAGTCCAGGAAACAATGCAGTCCTTCTTCTAGAAGAAGGCTCCAAAGCCTGGTCTTGAAGGATTTCTATCAGTCTTCTGAGCTCTGACCAGAATTACCCATACAGAACAGCTGAAGCTCTTCCAGTGCTTCTCTTGTAGGCAACATCTAAAAACCCTTCCTATATATTTCCATAAGCCATTTCCAAAGGCTTGTAATCCACAAGGTCAGGTTTAGTCACAGCAACAACCCCACTTCTCTAGTATCAAATTCTGTCTCAGTCACTTTTGTCTTGTTGCTGGGATGAAGTATCTGACACTCAAGGAAGAAAAGGTTTATTTATCTCAGTTTGTGGAGGTTTCAGTCCATACACAGCTGGCTCCATGGCAGACTGACACATGGCAGAGGATAGCAGTTTATGACAGTGGAAAACAGCAAAACAGCAAGAGCAAAGAGGAGCAGTAGTAGCAACAGAGAGCAAGTCTATCTTCCTTATGTTGCATTCAGGCTACCTGCCCCAGGCTGTGTGTAGCACTCACACACATAATCACAACAGCACTTACTCTCATAATCCTAGTACTGGATCATGAATTAATCATAAAGTCTAGAATCCTGCCCCATGACTGCATAAGGCTTTGGGGGGACAATTAGACACAAACTATAACATTATCTTTTAATGTGCTGTTGAATTTGGTTTACTAGTATTTTGTTATGGATTTTTGCATCTATGTTCATCAAGGATGTTGGTCTACAGTTTTCTGTTAATGTTTCCTTATCTCATTTTGGTACCATATTTTTATTAATGAAGTATATTACATTTGGTTACCTATTTGGTGCTGGGGGTTTAACTCACACCTTCATGCATAATAAGCAAGTACTCCATCACTGAGCTACATTCCCAATCCACACTGACTGATTTTTAAATGTGTACCCAAACCTGATTTTTTTTATAAATCTCTCATATTAAGACATATACTTTTAAAAACTTTATTGAGATAGAATTAACAGACTATACAATTTCCCCACAGAGTATAGAATTTAATGGACTCTAGTATATTCACAATTATACAACTATTACTACATTCAATTTTTTCAGTTCAAACCAGTCATCTCAAAAACAAATTCTATATAGACTTTAAGTATTTTCTTTTTGAAGTAATGGGAATTGAACCCAGGGTACTTTTACTGTTTCTAGAAATTAGTACATTTCATCTAGCTTATGTACTTCGTTAAGATGTAATCAGTCACAGTACTCTTTTATCCTATTTTTGTCAGTAGTAAGTTCCCTCTTTAATTCCTGAATTTGTTAATTTGAGATGTCCCATTTTTCATTGGTCAGTCTAGACAAAGGCTACTATTTTTTTTTTACCTTTTTGAGAACCAACTTTCAGGTTCACTTGATTTTTCTCTGTTGTGTTTCTAGTCTTTATTCAATTTATTTCTTTCATAAGCTTTATTATTTCCTTATTTCTGCATGGTTTGAGTTTTCTCTCCCAATTTCTGAAAAGATTGTCCCTATTTAACCTGCCCTATAAGAAGTAATATAAATAGTATTATAAATTTTTGTCTTCTAAATAACAACAGAAAGCAACAGTTACAAATCTGTGGTGAGTATAGCGTGTATAAAGTGAACCAGATATTTAAAGCCACAAATATTCCTAAATTCTCTTTCAACCAGTAAGAAAATGCAAATAATCTAAGAAGGTTATTGATTTATTTATTTTTCAATATAGGAATATACCATAATAAAATTCCTTTTTTTTTTTGGTGGAACCAGGGATTGAACTCAGACCCTTGTGCTTGCCAGGGAAGTGCTCATTCTACTGAGTCATTATCCTGGCCCATAACAAAATTACTTTTAATCAATGTTTTACTGAATTTCATTAATTTTCATATGTTATGTTTTGTTTTCATTCATTTAAAAGTATTTTCTAATTTTCTTTGTGATTTCTTTGATCCAATGGCTATTTTAGTACTGTATTTTTTAACCTGTGCATAACTGAAATACCTAAATTTTCTTATTGATTTGTAATTTCATTCTATTGTGGGCAGAAATGCTACTTTACATTATTTCAGTCTATTTTTACTTGATAGGGACAAGGCTGATCAAAATACAACAGTACATGCTGAAATAAAATTTAGTTAATAAAAGACATAGCATCATTAATTTTCCTGAAAATCTCCTGCTCTCTTCAAATACACTTATCTCATCATCTTTGCCACTCTGTGAAGCATATCTGTTAAGTTCTCTTTCATGACTGTCTTAATGAAGTATGCTTAAAAATTTGGTAAATGATGTGGCAGAGTGCCATCCTAAGGAAAAACAGGCTTATAAAAACATTACTGGGTGTCCTTATCTACTTAATTTACTAAA
Source organism: Ctenomys sociabilis (assembly GCA_004027165.1). Taxonomy (NCBI): domain Eukaryota; kingdom Metazoa; phylum Chordata; class Mammalia; order Rodentia; family Ctenomyidae; genus Ctenomys; species Ctenomys sociabilis. The sequence goes on along the minus strand of PVKA01049537.1, from coordinate 2,189 downwards.
TTTGGCACCAGGTGTCTTCTGTATCTTCCACAAAGTAAAACTGACCATGAAACATAAATGTTTTAAAATTACTAAGAACATCAAGACAGCTATGACAGTGTAACTAGAGATGTTTTAAATATTATGTAGGAATTCTAACCATCAGCATATCCCTTACTCTAGGATTCTATTGTTGCTGCTGTTATTTGTAATGATCATTAATATATAGTGATTTGGGGGGAACAAATTTTTATTCTTTCTTTTGAAGAAAATTTGGTTTCTTCTTTTGTTTGGCACTGTGCATATATAAGGCATACCTTCAACACTCAGGGAGAAAGATGGCATCTCTACTTTACCATTCATTTGTTTGTAGAAACTGAAAGTCAGCCAGAGGTAGGTGTTGATCTTCTGTGAACATGTTCATACCCATACACATATGCACAACATTCTTGATTTCCAGGAATTAGTTGTACCTTTTTTGAAAGCTTTAGCTTTGGCTTTCATTTTTAAGCTTTAGGTTAGCCCCAACTGTTATCTGCCACCTCAAACATCAATGAAATTAAATACCTATAAAATTGTTGGCAAGTCCCTGTACAGTAAAAGTTTTTCACTGGGCGATGTCAGAATCAGAGTAAATAAGGAAACCTGTGAAAGTAGTGGCTTCTGGTAGTTGCCAGGTGGTTGGTTTTCACCATGATCAGGAACTGTTTGTTTTCAAGCTTACCAAGGAGCTGCAGGTGTGTGTGTGTGTGTGTGTGTGTGTGTGTGTGTGTGCATGTGTGAAGCGAGTTATTATGTTATGAAGCTCATATTCTTACCAAGAATCAGTCTTTCGTTCCTTTCTAATCTTTTATTTACTTATTTAGTACAGGGTCTTGCCATGCAGCTTAGACTGACTCATAATGATCCTTCTGTCTTTGCTTCCCCAGCACTCGGATTATAGGGGTGCACCACCATACCCAATTTTGGTGGCCAACATGGCACACCTGGGGTTTTGGGGCCAGAATGGGATGTGGTTCTAAGGATGGAACTCAGGTCCTTGCACTTGCCAGGAAGGCACTTAGACCACTGAGCTATCTCCCCAGCCTAGCCATTTTTGTCTTGAATAAATTCTTCCTGGGTTGCCAGGCATGGTGGTGCATACCTGTAATTCCAACTACCCAGGAAGCTGAGGCAGAAGGATCACAAGTATGAGACCAATATGATCAATACAGTCATTCTCTACTTCAATGAATTGAGAGGAGAGTAAGGAATATAGATCAATGTTGGAGCACTTGTGGTGCATGCATGAGGGCCCTTGTGTTTATCTCTAGTAACATACACAAACACACACACACACTCACACATGCACAGTGTACATGTACACACACGTGAAATTTCCTTGTTGATTTTGATATTTTTGTCAGTTCTTTTCCTTTCATGCAGGTGAGGACTGTCTAAAGACCTCATTTCTCCAATTTTACTGATATGAACCACTATCCCGGGACTTTTGAGAATGAGTTATTCTTGGAGACTAACTAAACTGGAACCCAGTCAGTGCTCTTAGAAAAATAAACATATTCTAAAATAAAATTTCTGCTTTTAGACTTTTATAATTAAGCCCTAAAGTACTGAGTCCTATCAAGAACTCAGCACGGGGAGCCGGGGCCTTATTTCACTCATTCCACTGAACAAGTGTTTGCCTGGCAAGTACAAGGTCCTGAGTTTGATCCCTGGTACTACCAAAAAGAGAAGAAGTCAGTACTTTGGTGATTCAGGTTCTAATTATATCCAATGTACCTTCTTTCACTTTTAATTTCCTAATATGCTTCATCAAAATTTGATACCTAACTTCTAAAATAGAAAGTAATTAGTGGCACAGCAGAGTAAGAAACAAAAAGTATATTACTTAAAATTTCAATGTAATAATCTAGGAATAATCTAGGAATTTCATTAATGCAATATAGTTTCATCATAAGCAGTATTCTAAAATGAATTCATATAGCTTTTATTTAATAAAAACTTCTTATTCACCTCATGTTAAGTATCAATTTCACTTTTTCATGCTTGTGAAAGACGAAATGCTAAATAATTTAGGAATAATGTGTGCTTGAAGGAATCCAATGTCTAAAATCTTTATACATTTTTCTAGGAACATCAAAAGATATATGTAAATTTATTCACTATTTTACATGATTAATGGATACTCTGGAGCATGAAAGTTAAAAATA
>PVKA01049536.1:0-13174 GCA_004027165.1 Ctenomys sociabilis | reverse complement strand
TTTTTTTTTTTTTTTTTTTCCAGAACCGGGGACTGAAATCAGGCCCTTGTGCTTGCCAGGGAGGCAATTATTCCACTGAGCCATCTCTCCACCCGCTAGTTATCTGATTTTAATACGCCTTTCAAAGCATTATGTAGAACTGGTTTGTTGGCCATGACTTTCTTCAGTTGTTCTTTATCATGGAAATATCGTATTTCTCCATGAATTTTAGAAGATAGTATTACAGGACATATCAATCTGAGTTGACTATTGTTTTCCTTTAGGACTTGAAATATTTCATGACAAGATCATCTTGATTTTAGGGTTTGTATTGAGAAGTCCACTGTGATTTTGATGGGCTTTCCTTTATACATGATATACATGATATGCTTCTTTTTTTCTTTTCTTTTCTTTTTTTTTTGGAGAACTGGGGATTGAACTCAGGCCCTTGTGTTTGCCAGGGAAGTGCTTATTCTACTGAGCCATCTCCCCGGCTCTGACATGTTTCTTTTCTCTAGCTGTTTTTAATATTTTTGTTCTTATGCTGAAATTTAAGAATCTTGGATTATTATATACCTTGGTGTAGAACTGTTTTGGTTATGGCTATTTGAAGTTCTATGTGCTCATTTATTTATATGTCAAATCTTTTAACCATGTTTGGGAAATTTTCTGCCTTTATCCCTGAAAGAAGTTTTTAAAGGCTTTAGTTCTTTCTCCAGCTTTTTCATTATTTCTAATTAATTTTATGCTGTTATTGTTTGCTTAATCCTTTATTTGTTGGGTTGATTTTTCCCAGTCTCTTATAATTTTTAAGATATATTTCTTTTCCTGGTAGTTAGTTGTGTTCCTGTCTTCTAGATCTGATGTTCTATGCTTGCTTTCACTCAGTGTGCTGCATATACTTTCAGTGGAGTTCCAATCTTCTGCATTCCCATTTGGATCTGTTTCATTGATTCTATTTCTCATCTATGTTTGGCATTTACGGTTTTATTTATCCTCTTCCTGAATTTCTCTATTTGTTTATCTGTGGCTGCTTTAATGTTTTTATTTTGATAGTCATTTCTTTTTGTATCTTAAAGATTAGGTATTTTTCTGTGGCCTTGTCCATCTTTTTTCACTTCTGCTGCTAGCATTTCAGAGAATTCCATAATTGCTGGCTTCCAATTGCTTCTGATTCTTTGTGTTCTGGACATGTCCTGCTTGGACTCGGTGTTTGAGATTGCATTTTGCTTTTTCATCATGCCATATTGTATTTTCTGTGTTACTTTGTTTTCTGTGTTGCTGCTTTTATATCTCTGCTAGAGCTTTATCACTGATGGTGAGGCTTTGCTAGGATGTGTGTGTTACTCAGGATCTCTCCTCCAGCCAGCACCTCTGGCGCTTCCCCTGCTGGCACTGCTGTACTGCTCCTGCAGACAAGCACTGCTCCCACAGGCACCACTGTACCGGGGACTATAGAGGGAGGGCAGAGCACAGACTCACACTTTGCTCACTGGCACCACTGTCCTGGGGAAAACAGAAGAACGAAGTATGGACTTTAATGTCACAGGCATCATTGTCCAAGGGACAATCAGGATTTATTTTCTTTCTGAAAAAAAAATTTATGTGTTTTCACATGGAGCAAGTAAGTTTCTCTGGAATCCAGTTATGCCACCTTTCTGAAGTCACAGACTGCATGAAACTGGTCAGCATGCATGTGTATCAAGATGGGAGGGCTCCTTTCAGTACTCTACGAAGCTTACTCTTCATTCCTCGGACTTAGAATTTCTACTGAAAGAGGTAACAAGTATTTCCTTGCCTGGTTCATGAATACGCAATCTTAGTTACATTTTTGTGTTTGACTCAGTTTTCTCTTTGACATCATGAAAACGTTGTACCACTCATGATCTCGGGGACTATCACAGGCCCTTTCCTGGACTATTTCCAAATTTTACTTCTGGCTATGCTGTGATGAACGTCCTTCCTCTGCCATGCCCCACTGTCATTTTTCTCCTTTGAACCCAGTGAAACATGGACTAAAACTGATGCTTTGTCCAAAATAAACTTTCTTCCTTCAAATTGTTTGTCTTTCAGCAACATAAAGCAGACCAATATGTATATAGAGGAAACCAGTGAAAGTTCCAATTTTTTTATTAAATTTCTTGAGAAAGAAACAGCAATGAGACAGTTTCAAAATCAATTAAAGGATAGTTTCAATAATTAATACATTGCATATTGTCGTCATAGTAGTTATTCATAGTACAAGATGGAAACATGATATCCTGTCCAAACACTAGTAGTACAAATCTTTCTCCTCACTGGATTAAGAGAAAGCTGTATATTTATTCCAACTATTTTGTGTATACAGGTACAAAATGGGCCTTCATGTATTTCACCTTTTTTTGGTTAGTTTTGGCAGCAATGGCTATTCCACTGACATTTAAATTATAGGTGTGTGAATTTAGTAAAATAATCCAATATAGTCCAATGGTTCATAATAGTAGTGGGTTATCCATAGGACAGGCAGTGTCAGAAGTTGTTGACTTGAGCCTTTTACAGCTCAATATATTAATATCATAGTCTCCCTAGTGTAAGAACTCAAAAGAAGAAATAAAAATAGAAAGTTGTAACACAATTAAAAGGAAATCTAATATTTTATCTACATAATTCTGATATTTCCATAAATTAATCTTTTTATAAAATAATAAGCATACATATTTTGAGAAGTTATAATGATTTCCTTTAAAATTACAATTGTGTTTTGAATGATTTAATTGCTATTCAAAATCAGACACATTATATATTCAATTCAATATATTTCTTTAAAATATTGTGAATGATTAAAATAAATGATAATGAATAGTGCGTAATATCAGCCAAATTATATGTTTCTGTGATTGAGTCTCTGTTTCTGTTATTGCAAGCTATCTTTCTCCTTGATAATTTTTCTTGCTTCTAAGTTGCTTATATGGAGGTAATGTTAAAATGATGAGATTCTTCAAAATTTTAGTATTATTAAAAATTTTCAAAAGTCAAGCACGGTCATGTGCATCTGTTATCCTACAAGACAAATGGCAGAAACAGGAAAGTTGACATTTGAGACCAATCTGAGATACATACTAAGATGCTATCTCAAAAAAAAAAAAAGTTTAAACAATGTACAATTACTAAAATTTGAAACAATATGAATATAGGAGGTGAAATTAGATCTTGTACCCACTATTTTCACTCCTGTGATATAATCAGGATGTGATTTGTTTATGTGAAGATTTATGTGTTTGTTTAGAAAAGTTAGGAATTATGTTTTGTGAGAAGTTTTATTTAAGTGAAAATTAAGAAGAACAGAGTACACACAGGGCTGCCCTCACTTCAGACACTAATGTTTTGCATACCCCTAGACCAACTGTCTTAGGCAGTCTTCCACCTGTGGGACAAAATGCCTGAGACCCACATCTTCTAGAAGGGTTTGGGTTGAGCTTCAAGTTGGCTCATGGTTTCAGGCCATGGTTTGCTGGCTTCATGGCAGAACTGACCTGTGGAAGGGCAGCTGCTCAAAGCAGGGCAGCCAGGAGGCAGAGGGAGAAGGGATGTTCCAGGGGCAAGGATATATTCTTCCAAGTACCAGGTTCTGAACCCAATGACCCACCCCCATCCAGGCCCCACCTCCTAACATTACTCTGCCTATATCAGCAAGGGATAAATCCAATGGTGAGCATAGCGCCCATGTGATCTATTCACCAGCTGTTATGGTTGATACATTATGACAACTTGAAAAGCTTACAAAAAAGTGGCAATGTAGAGCCAGCAACCACACTTTTTAAATATCCTGAGTCTGTACGACAGGAGGGCATGGAGGTGGTAAGGGCAAGTAGCCTGCATATAATATAAGTGGGGAGAGGCATGCCCTTCTGCTATCCCTGTTTGCTCTTCTTGCTTGTCTGTCTTCTGCTGCTTTGTACTGTTGCCACTGTGCCATGCCCCCACCTTGGGGCCAGCTGATTATGGATTAAACCTCTACAAACTGAGCTAACTGAACCTTATCTTCTTTAATTTGGGGCAGCAGGTTTTTTGTCCCAGCCACAACAGAAGAGCAACCAAGATGCTAGTTAGACATACAAAATTTTGTTGGAGATATTTTAGGCCTAAGAAGTAACACCATTCTCAGATTTAATAGTTTGCTAGAAAAACTCAGAATTGACTAAAAGTTATTTTAGTCATAACTGTAGCTTATTATAGACACAAAGATACAGTCTAATGTCATCCAAGGAATAAAGCATATGAATCCAAGGAAGTACCAAACATGGAGCTTTTCACCCCGGATTCAGGAGGTATTACTACTTTCCTAGCATAGATATGTAGAGGTATGTGGAATATTTTCAGCCAGGAAAATTCACCCAAGCCCACTGCTGAGTTTTGTTGGGCTCCCATATGTGAATCAATTAGTGGGTTCACTGCTCATGTGACTACGCTCGGCCTTCGGGTTACCTGGCACAATGGAACAGAAGCCCCTGCCCTAAGTACCGTGGGTGTTTTTTTGAAAGAAAGCCTTTGCATATATAATGTTGTTAGACCACCTTGAGACCCAATGCCTAGGCTAACAATTTCCTACCAGGCCTGGTATTAAAGTTACTTCCTAGAAACCGTAGACAAAAGCCAGATATTTTGCAGAGGAAAGAATAGATCCTTTGCTAAATATCATCCTAAGGGAAGAAAACATTAGGGAGGTAAATAAACTTCATACTGATTATTTTCAACTACCTTCAGACATTCTTGTCCGATGTCTCTTAGAGGAGAGCAGTGATCCCTGACTTTATACCACCATGCAGTGTGTCAAGGGTGATGAGAGAATAAATGCCTTCCTTAGTCCACTGCTGTTAGGTCTGGTTACTAATATGTCACTGCAGTTAAAGGATCACCTTTACAAATACCTACAGAAGTAGGTAAAATAATGAGCTTCCTCTTTGACATCGATTCATCATTAATATACTTCATTTGCACGTTAAATACAAAAGAATATCTCTTTTCTAGAAAAGAAATATGCTCTATTCCTTTTCCATTAATCATTACACCCTTTCTCTGAACTGCGAAGACCAGTCTGGAAATCTTTTCTTTTTCCAATTTTGATGAACCATACAGAGAAATAGCTCTCTCTACATTTAGATCAATAATTTTAGCAATCTGTAATTTGGTCCTGACTTTTAGTGGCAAGGTCAAGTAAATAATCCAGAGTGGCAGACTCCTAAAGTGAATCTCATCTAAAGGGATAATAGTCTTTCAAATTCAACTGATGTTTACATTCAGAGAATGATATAAACAAACTGAAATTATCCCATTCATTGATTTATTCAGGAAACATTCCCATGAGATAAAATGAACCATTTCAACATGAGCAGCTCAGTAGCATTTAGTACATTGGAAATATAGTGCAGCCAACATTTGTGTGTAGCTCCAAAACACTTTAATCCCAGATTGGGTGTGTTGGTGCACACCTGTAATCCCAGTGCTTGGGAGGCTGAAAATAGCAGGATTAGTACAAGTCCATTCTGTGTGGAGAGACTCTGTACTAAAATACATTATATATATATACATATATTTTTTTTTTTCATATATTCATCTCTCCAAAGAAAAACTCCATAGCCATTAACCAGTTACTCCCTGTTTCTACCTTTGGCAATCATTTTGAAGCTACAAAATGATTTTTTATTTGTGTAGGTTACCTGCTAATGAATTTTTTTCCATAATTTTATTGAAGAACAAATAGCAATGAGACACTTTCAAATCAAATTAGTAGAACAGATTCAATAATTAATACATTGCATATTGTTTTCTTAGTAGTTATTTGTTGTTTAAGGTGCAGACATGATATTCTATTTACAAACACGATTAGAGCAGATCCCTCTATTCACTAAATTAAGATATCTTTTTTTAAAGTTGAATTATAGTACAGTTTCAATAATTAATACGTTTTACATTGTTATCTTTCTAATGGTTATCCATAGTACAAGAAGCACACAGGATATCCTGTCCAAACACTATTAGTGCAAATCTTTCTTCTCACAGAATTTTGCAAAAGTAACTGCATATTTATCCTGTTATGTATATACAAATACAGAATGGTCCTTCCTTTGTATCCCCTTTTTTATTTAGTCCTGTCAGAGTCCATAGTGCTAACCATTACACCATGGAACCCACATTATTTAGTCCTGTCAGAGATGTGTATTCTATTGTCATTCAATTATTATAGGTGCTTGAATTCAGCCAAACACTCCAACACAGTTCAGCATTCCACAATAGTAGTGAGTTATCCGAAGAAGTTGTTGACTAGAGCCATTTACAGCTCAGCATATTATTATGGGTTTATTTTATATCCCTAGTTTTCACACTTTTCTGTTAGATGGTTAACTGCTAATGGTATTTTGAACAAATGAAATATATCAATAGATGACCTTTTGTATCTGGCTTCAGAAATCACTGAGTGTTGCTGTTTGGTACTGTGGATGGAATTCAAGTGTTTGCGCTTGCCAGGGAGGTGCTTAGGCCACAGAACTATCTCACTAGTCCAGTCCTTGAGGCTGGTCACCAAAATAATTAACAGCACCAGGCTAGGCACAGACATTTAGGTTGGACGTGGCCTCCTGACATTCGGTTGATATGCTCTGTCCCACTTCAGGGAGTAGCTAGAAAGCAATAGCTGGAAGTTTAGTAAGAGAAAGAAGCTTGATAAAGCTGTTCTCCAGGAGATCAGTGAGTGGCTATAGGGCATCAGTGGTCTGCAATTCCAGGCAAGGGCACACAGTTCTGTAGGGAAATCACCTCAGTGTCAAAGGTAAGGCAGGCAAGCTGAGTCTAATATTCTCACAAGGAGAGAACAGAGAAATATGTTCTGCCAAAAGAAATCAAGCACATCCCAGACTCAAAAAGCATAGAGGAAACTGAAAGGGAAAATTGTGAGCATAAAGAGAAACATTAGAAATGATAACAATTGATGCTCAACCGGGAGCATACATTAGCTTTGATAATTATATCCTTGCCTACCTCTATCAGAAAAATGAGTATAATTGTCCATGGAACTGTTAGAGTTGCTGAGACGTAGCACCTGACTACCGCGGGTGAAGGAGGAAAGGCTGCAGCTTATACACTGCAGAGTCTCAGTTCACAGCTACCTGCTGCAAGGTGGGGTGGCGCGGCAGAGGGACAGCACAGGGACCAGTAGCTCATGTGGGCAGAGGCAGAAAAGGACCAGATGACAAAAAGCAACAGCAGCCCTCTTTCTGTCTTAATTCTGTTCTGTCCAGGCTACCCTCAGGTGCGTAGCACTCACACCCAGGTTGAGATGCCCTTAATCCTGGTATAGCACTGGAACTAAATCCCAGTATCACATCCGTAATCACAAGATCACACACTCTAGATCCAGCCACCTCTAAAAAGCTCCACTGCTGACCACATGAAGCTGTATAGTGACATCTAGATACAAGCCATAACAATATTTCTTCTAACTTAACTAACAACAACATGAAAATCATTACATAGGAATTGTAGAAGTGAGACCCATATCAACAACGTTTAAGGCACCCATCTTAGGTTAGACACTGGGTTGCTGAACTGCCGTTCCATTCCTTGCAGACTGAACTGTAGTAAGGGTTTAGTTGATCACTCTCACCAAACTCACATTCCCGCTAATTTATAAGGACAGAAGTAGGCTTTAAATTAATTTTGCAAAGATTTTACTGACTGGAAAGGATGGCAGATGGAGAGGTCACCCGTATAATCTTCTATAGTCATGGAGATGGCAGTTAGAGAGATTATGCCTGTGGATAGCACACTGCCAACTGGACCAATCTCAAATTTAGAAGGATGACTTCTGTATTAGACTAAGCAGCTCAAATTTTTGTGCCTCTTCCAAAGAATCCTCTCTGCCAAACAGAAGGTAAAGATTCAGGGTCATTTGTTGGTGTAAAAACCTTGCATTTTTTTCAAAGAGTTTAAGTAGTTTCCTCAGGTTTAGAATAATAGAAAATGAAGTTGACACTTCCATGATACAAACCATATTTTGATCTATTTAAACTCAACTTTACATCATGAAGATTAAGTGCCTGACACCAAGCCTTGATTATTACATAATCTTAAATGTCCAGGTTTTGAAACTCAATGAGCTATGCATGCTGTCAACATAAAGGACAAGACCTTTTTCCTTTGTGAGTTTCTCTTAATTGTTTTCTACTTAAGTAGGTGATACTAGTGACTCAATGCTCCATTGCTTTTGAGACATTAAGTTTGTCTAAGTAACTAACTTGAGTTAGTAAAAGATTTCTTTTTTTGGTTTTGTTTTGTTTTCTATAAAACTATATTAGCTCAATATCCAAAAAAGAAAAATGTCAAGTATAAAACTCATTTTCTTCTCATTGAATGCAGATTCACATAAAGTCCTTTCGCTGGCTTTCCCAGGGACCCTTGACTTTGTGGCTGCAGGTGTGATGCCCACAGCAAAGATACAACAACTAGTGGACAGGCTGGGCTGGTCGTGTTTCAGAGGCCAAGTGAGGTGTGAACCAGGTGCTGTCCAATGAGAAGGGAGATGGGTTCTTCTAGGTACTTTTTTAGATGTTAAAAAGGCTCTTGGGAAGGGTAGAAGAAAGATTGTGGGATGGTTTGTGATTGATTTACTAATTGATTATTTGATTAGGTGAGAATGTGACATGTGGACATGGAAAGGGAATCATTTAAGAGTGTTTTACCAAAAATAGTAGTTACTACTTGGGGTAAACTGATAAAGCTAGGTCAAAAATACTTTTTATATTAATGTTGTTAACTATATTCTCTGTAACTGATGCTGATTTTCCATTTATGTGGAGGTATTTATTTATTGTTTTATCTATGCTTAATTAAAAAAACAAATAATGGTAAGCTTTACTGTGATGTGCCAAAAATTGTGAAAATGTATAAGAATTAGTGGTTTATGGACTAGACATTTCATAGGAAGTAAAAACACATTTCTTAAGCACATCCAATCCTAGAAAGCACTTGTCATGTGAATGAACTTTCTGAGACTATGGGACAGGGCCCTGTTAGGGCAAATGGACAAATGGATTGCTGTGTGAGGGGTGTGCCTAGATTATTTTCTGCCTTGATGTGCTTTTAGCTTCAAGCCCTATAAATATAGATGTTGTGGTTTGGGTACAGGTGTCCCCTCCCCAAGCTTCATGAAGACATGGGGCTGAGGCAGCTTCTGGAGTTTGAGATTGATTATTGTGGGTGAGGGTGCTGCAAGTGCCCTGGGGCAGGTAATTGTCATTTCAGTGTAAGGAGGGAGAAGAGGTTAGCTGGTTGAGCTGTCACTACCACTCGCTTTTGCTCTCTTGCTCTTTGCCACCACCATTAAAGTTGTCCTCTGCTATGTGCAGCTCTGCTTTGGACCCCGCTGAGTATGGACTGAAACCTCCAGGAACTGTGAGCTAAATAAGCCTTTTCTTCCTTCATTTTGAGTGTGAGGTATTTGTCACAATGAGAGAAGAGTAGCTGAGACAACAGACTAACATAAAAAACAGTAAAAGTTATCATTTCCTCAATATCCAGGATAAAAATCAATAGTGGGAGAACCAGAAAAGATCAGGGGAGCAGTGCAATTTGAGTATTAGCTTGAGAGAGTTTATATAGAAAGAGTCAGTAACCGTGTGACATACAAATATTTTGGCATATAATGCAACTTTTGCACCTTATAAACTGAGAGTTGTACCCCAAATAATACAAAATACTTCCTAATTGAATGCTGCTCAATTTACTTAGACTTTAAATCAAAACTAAACTCACTTGATAGTTTTGAAACAAACAATACCATAGAAATTTTTTTTAAAGATGGCTGAAGGTATTGACAAAAGAAAAAAGAAAAAACATGAATCCCCAGAACACAGCACATGGGCCCTGTGGGCTAGGCTGGAGGTGTGAGGCGTGTGTGGGGCAGTGCTTCCTAAGAGCCAAAATTAACACAGATGCAGAATTGGTCACAGCAGACATCAACAAATTAAGGCCCTTGGCTGAAAGCTGCATGCTGCCTGGCTTTGCAAAGTTTTTTTAGAACGCAGCCATGTTCATTTATTTCCATACTGTCTACAGCTGCTTCTCCATTACAAGAATACCCCTGACTGCTTAAAACAGAGACTGTTTAGGCTGCAACACTGCAACATGGACTCTCTGCCCTTTCCCCAGCAAAGCCTGTCAGTCCTTGAATGACATTACGGTATCCAAAGGGCTTTTATTGATTCAGAAGAAACACAACTTTTTTAGCCACTAAAACCAACAGCATTGATTTAAATGTTTATTAATATTGACATATTTCACCATTAACTGTTTGTGTTCCTATTTTTATATTAATCAGTTAGCAGAAATAGGTTAAACTGCACATTTCGGTGAGCCAATCTCATCTGTAATATAAATTACTTATATATTCTACACCTCTTTAAAATTTAAGAAAATTTTTTTTCTTTGATACCAAGGATCAAACTCTGGACCTTCTGAATGCCAGACAGATGCTTAGGCTGATGCACTATCTCCCTGGCCCCGTCTTTACAATTTAAGTACAAAAGAAAATTATCTCTTGATTCAAAACAAACTCACTACATTACTGCTATCCCTTTTATAAGATTTTTAGGTATATCCTTTTACCTCCCAAGGTGCATCTCACTAATCAATATTCTCAGAGGAAATCAATAATCTCAATGAAGGGTATTTCCTGCTCTGTCTTAAAATCAACAATAATGGTCATCATACAATTGGTTTCAGGCAATACACTGAAAGAAATGGACAAGAATGCCAATAAAGCTTCTTCAACTATCTTTCCATCTACTTGAGTTTTAGAGACAGCAGGGAAAGAAAGTACTGCAGACCTGTAGTTAGGATGAATGTCTACAGCCTTAGCACTCTGAAATAAAAAATTTAAAAGGGCTGGGGATGTGAGTGTGAAGGGTTCAATCACCAATATGGAAATAGAAAAAGCACAAGATGAAGAAGGGAGGGAGGAGCTGGAGAGGGAGAGAGAGGAAGGACAGACCAAGGAGAGAAAGGAAGGGCAGCCTCAGCAGTGATTAGCGGGGACCCCTAGGATGCTAAAGTAAGGCACATCCTACTACCTGCCATCCCTGGGGCCGAGTAGACTTGTTTTTCCTTTCTCCCACCCAGGGAAGAGGCAGGATGTTGATGGTAAAGTCTAGCAATGGCCGTGCCCAGAGAACTACCATGAATTCTGAGGCTGAGTGGGACTCTGGAGCTGCCCTACTCATGCCTTAGTGTACCTCCTCCTTAAACTCTGTGCAGTTCTTCATATTTCCCTACTCTCTGCTGTGCTGAAAGGGACCTTAGTTATCCATATAGTGTCTTTTCAGGTAGTTATGGATCGCTATTACATTTCCTCCCACTTCTTTCTTTGAAGGAATTGCATAGGAATGACATGTATCTATTTTATTGATTCTCCAAAATAATCTACTAACAAAAAATCTAAATAATCTAAACAGATAATTTTAAAACTTTAAAACAAAATGGACTTTACCCTCAAACACACAGAATTCATTCTCTTAAAATCTTTTTTCCAGAGCTACGCCTGGAGCTGCAGGTATGCTGTGATCAGCCAACAGTAAAATCGGACTAGAACCTCCTTCATCTAAGCACTATACTTTTTATATCACATGTGATTGTTCAGTGTTTAAATAGGCACACAATGCCCTTGCCTTTCCATTTAACTAATTCAGTTATTTTTCTATAATTAAAGCTGGCATCTAAAACTATTAAAAAATTAAATTAAAAAATTAAATTAAATTAAAAAATAAAAATTATCTGGACTCAAGTCCATATATATATATATATATATATATATATATATATATATATCTTATTTGTGTCCTATTAATTCACTCATGTCTCCAGTTTACTGAGATAGCTTTCAGTTAATAGCAATTAACTACATATCTTCTGTGTGCTGGAAAACATGCCAGGCATTTGGTGCATGTTACATTATTTCATTTTTCATAACATCAGTAATGGAATACATTTACTTGTCACCAGCTTCATCTATCCCCTCCCCATGTGTCCTGAGGGAAAACATTCATCTTTTCATTGATGCTCATCTTTTTAGAATAGGTGAATAATAATCTTGCCATGATAGAATTGTACAAATAATTGTGTATAAAAGTAAGCATGCTTTCAGAGTAAGACATGTTTGTGTCCCCACAGTGCATAATTATGTAAGAGAAAGAACAAATGAGAAAGTACAAAGGACCAGCCAAAGAGCTCAGTGGATTAAAGTGCCTGCGAGCAGGCTCAGGGGCTGGGGTTCAATCCCTGCCCTGCCCCTAGGGTGCACTGAGATAGCAACTGAGACTGAGCATGGTGGCGTGCATCTATAACCAGCTCTTGGGAGGTTGAAAATAGGAGAATCACTACAAGTCTGATAGTAGTGAGACCCTGAACACCCTGTAGACCCTTCCCTGAAATACAGAAAAAAAGAGAGAGAGAAAGAGAGAAAGGTACAACAAAATGAGTGATGAGGTAGAAGCAGGGAAGGTAGCATGGAAACGTCAAAGCAGCCAAGTGATGAAACTGGTGCTGACAGAATCCAGCTTGATACTAAGTCTCACATAATTAACTACTATAAATTGCATATCTAAAAAGGTCAAGCAAACAACTGGTTTTGAAGAAATGGATTGTCAAGCTTTTGACACTTTTCTCTGTCTTTATTTATATCATTGATTTAAGAAGAAATGCTGTATTGAAAAAAGCCCACTGACCATAGAGATAGCTCATTGGTCTAAGTGCCTGCCTGGGAAGTGTAAGGACGCAGGTTCAATCTGCATGCAGTGCCACCTGGAACCCTGCACGTTATGTCATCACCAAGACCCAGCATGTTGGTGCACACCTGTAATCCCAGTCTGAACTGTGTAGTGAGATCCTGTACCAAATAAATAAATAAATAAAAGATTCTTTAAATGAAAAGAAAAAAGATAAGAGCCAAATCGAAAGCTCCTACAAACCTATTTTAAACTTGACATGTTTGTATTAATCAGCAACCCTGAGCTATGTTATATCCCCCAACCCCTGAGCCTTTATTGAGCTGTCATCTCCTTTGTACTTCTCAAACTTTTCCTTAAGGATAAAATAAGTGTTTACCAGATACTTGTTCATATTCAGCTACATTGTGCCTACCTGTTTCCCCTGATAAAGCAGTCAAAAT
>PVKA01049535.1:0-13190 GCA_004027165.1 Ctenomys sociabilis | reverse complement strand
ATGACAGGGATACACCACCAAGTGTAGCTCTCAAACTATAATTTATTTTAATAAATCTTTTAAAAACTCACTCAAAAAGAGGATAAAATTCTCAATAATTAGGGCTGCAGAGACAGCTCAGTGGTCTAGGTGCCTGCCTAGACAATCCTGGGTGCATCTTGCCTTGCTGGTTCCAACGATTGAAGCTCTGAGCTAGTCACTAAGACATGGTGTGGTAGCACATGCCTGTATTCCCAGCACTGGGGAGGCTGAAAACAGGAGGATCAACACAAGTCTAATCTGGGTAATGAGACCCTATATCAAATATATTAAAAAAGAAATCCTGAATAATCTTATAACTATTCCAGTTACATATTCATCAGAAGGTGTTCATTAAGCCTTTCAGAAAGAAAATACCAGCCCAAGAGAAATAAGTTCTACTAACATTCAAGACACAGATAATTCTAAATGTCCATTATTTTTTCAAAGAACAGAAAAAAAAGAAACACATCCCAACCTATCTGGCATGTTTATTAAAACCTGATGCTAAAACAGAGTGATAAAATTGAAATTAAAATACAAAAAGAAAAATTATAAGCCTGTCTGACTTATGAACAAAAATGAAAACCTCCTAAATAAGATATTAGCAAAGCAAATCCCATGACATACATTAAAAAACATGAATCATCAGTTATATCAGAATTGCAAATTTGGCTTATTATTTTAAAGTCAATTGATTCATTACCATATTAACACCTCAGGAGAGGCAAGTTATATGATCACCTCCTGACAAAAGAAAAATTACTGATCTATATTCAGTATCCATTCCCAGTTTTGTTTTAACAACCATGGAAAAACAGTATAACCATGAAATTGAAGGTATTTCCTTCGGGTTAAGAACAGGACAAGAATGCATTAATATTCTCCTATTCATCGTTATAATGTAGATTCTGGGAATCACAAATGGTAATACGAGACACAAGGCATTGGAATTGAAAAGGGATGAGAAAATACGTCACTATCTACAGATGACATGGCTGTTTCTAGTGAGCATGAAAATCTACACATAAAAGTTTTAAAAAATTGATTAGAAAATTTATCAAAGCTGCTGGATACAAGATCAATATACAAAGGTTGGTTGCATTACTATATGCTAGCAACATTTCCAAAATTTTATTATAAAAATGTAATTTACAACAGTGTCAAAAATATGAAGGGTTTAGGAATTTTTTTTTTTTTTTTTTTTTTTTTTTAGCAAAGATGTATAAACTCGATGTGCGAGCTTGGGCTGTGGGCCCAGTTCTGGAAGTGGAAGTTGCATGAGGAAGTGCCTGGGTCACTGAGCTGAGGAAATCTCAGAATTGCACAGTTGCCTATTTTAGGGTAAAAATCATGGGGTATGTTAATGATCCAATGTGTAGTTAGCATGTTGTAGCCAGTTTGTGCTGTCTTGTGAAGCATACAGACTCATAAAAAATATATTTGTAAAATGTGTATGTATAAAATAAACTGAAAGAAAACTAAAAAAATTCCAATTTATAAACTTAAATTTCAAACTTTCTTGTAAACCTGTATACTATGTTATTTTAACACCATGGAATTAAATTAGACATCAGCATAGAGATGTCTCATATTCTAAAAAAAAAAAAAAAAAAAAAAAAAAAAAAAAAAAAAAAAAAAAAAAAAAAAAAAAACGATGTGAAAAATTGTAGAACTTTTGCTAAAGAGTATTGAAGACCTTAAGCCCTGGCTCCCCTTATACAAAGAAACTCAGTATTTTAAATGTATCAGTTCTGAGATTTTTGGGTTTGGTTGGCACTGAAGAAGTAGGCTTAAAAATGCCTACAATAACTGAAAATGACCCTCATATTTTCTTGTATAAGACAGATTATTCTTCTACTAAATATCATGACATAATAAACAAAAGTAATTAAAATAATTGAGAAAACATGGAATAATGCAACCTATAAAAAGTATAGAAGCAAAATACTGTCTAGCAATTTGATTTTAAATAAAGCAGACTGTGCAGGTGGAAGGAGAAGGTTGGAGAGAAAAAAAATAATTATTTAGTAGATGGCCTTGGAAGAAGTGCAAGTATCACTATAGGGAAAACCATTTAAATCTGAGTGGTCTAAGAACTGAAGTGTGAAAGGCAAAACTACCCAAATTCTAGAAGACACAACAGAAGAAGAAATGTACAGAGGACTTTTGACATGCAAGTTCATTTCATTCTTGAGGCTGTTCATAACTCACATTGCTTATAAATCAAGATTATTTTTCTCATAAGAAATAAAAGAAATACCCAATAACTAATATTTTCATAACTAATGACTCCTTAACTAATCTTTTCATAATAAAAGGCATTGTATATTGTGCATAATTTACCAGAAACACCAATCATTTTCCTAGTGCATTCACTATAAACTTATACAATATGCCTAGTTTACTAGAAACAATAATTTCATAATGCACTCACTATTCAAGTTGACATGCTCGGCTTTCAGGAAGGAAAGATGAAAGGGAAGGTGGTTATGTTTGGAAGAAGACTCCCTACCATAAGAACATCAGGAATCTCTGGTGTCTTTTCTCTTCTTCGGAGAGTCTGTAGCCCCCTGGTGCCTGCCACCAGATCTCAGCCTTGTCAGAAATTAAAACTGGTCTGAGGTTGTCTGTTTCGGTCTTTTCTTTAACGCTGTTCTGTAGTATGACATGACACTCTCATTAAGCAAGTGAATGCCACGATTGGCTTTTCAGTGTCTGGGTGGATCTTCTCTATAGTTGCTTGCAGCTCTGTTGATTTTGTCAATATTTCCTTTATTTCAGAAGCACTTTGCTGTGCTGGTTGTTGATACTCGTCCTCCTCTAAAGATAGCTCCTCGGCTGCCATTCTCTGTTGCTCAGCCAGAAGTTGGTGAAGTTCTTCTGTAGACAGTTCCTCAGAGTGCGCTTCCACCAGTTCCTTAACATCTCCTGTCTGCCTGCAAGTCTATGCATTCTGCTGTAGTAATAGTGTCATCAGCCACAGGGTCAGCTGAAGGCTCAGGTTCCTCTGCACAGCCTTCAAAGTGTCTCCTGCATTATTTTAGGTCACATTTTATTCTAGGTATATCACAGTGTCCTTAAAGAGACTTTGGTCTAGTATTTTTAAATTAATCCTACACAGGAAAGGATGTAGTATTTTCCACCCAGAACTCTCTAAGGGTTACATCTGTATTAAAGATCTCCTGGAAGCACTTCAGGAACAGTTCCTTGGTGCACAATTTCTTAATATCATCTATAACTGGCTGGTCTCTAGGCTGCAGTAGGATGGAATTTGACTGGGAATAATGGAAATTTTTTAGCCAGTTCTTCCAAATATTGTGGTGAGCAGGAACGCTGTCCATGATGAGCAGAGCTATGAGTGTTGAATCTTTGTCCTCTAGATATTTCTTCGCAGTAATACAGAAAATCTCCCTGTTCTACTCAAGAAAATGCACTCTTGTCACCCAGGCTTTTGTGTTAGATCTCTGCATGACCCCTGGCCTATTCTTGATCACTTTGATTTCTGAATACTCTAACGGTCTCACAGTGATAAACCAAGGTCTTATCTTGAGGTCACCTCTCCCACTGGCACATGACAGTAAGCCTTCATAGGCTAATGGCTTGGCATTTTCTTCTCTTCCTGGACAAATTATGTTCAAGACATTTTCTTCCAGAAAAGGCCAGCTTCATCACAATTGACAAGTTTATAAGAACAAAATCCATTTCTCTGTGTCAACATTTCAAAGTGGTGTCTGTAATTTTTAGCAGCCCTTTAGCATCAGCCCTACTTGCTTCACCATGCCTAGTTATTCTGTGAAGACTGGTTCTTGCTTTAAAATTGTGAACCCACCCATTTTTGGGTGTTTCACCATTATCACTCATTGATGGATTATCCTCTTCAAGTCTTGCATTTATAGCTCTTTTTATATTTTGGCAGTACCGGGGATTGAACTCAGGACCTTGTTCTTGCCAGGCAAGTGCTTATTCTACTGAGCTATCTCTGTATCCCTCATTTTATACTCTTGCTCTTCCACAAATTATAGATTCAGGCTATAACCTTCTATCTGCCTTTCATTTATCCATACTAACAATAGCCTTACTACTTCATCTAATACTGTTCATCTTGACTTACTAATCGGAGTAACACATTTAGCGCCACAAACTTTCTTATGTAAATCTTCCCTCTGTAAGTTGATGGATATGGTAGATTTTGACATGTACATATTAGCAAGATCAGTTATATGAATATGACGCTCATATTTCTCCACAACTTCATTCTTCTTTGTGATTATTTCCTCTACTTCCCTTCCTTCCTTAGCTCCTTTTCTACCTTTTTAGGGGCCATTTTGACAGCAGCAAAGTACTGACTGAAATTAAGTCCACAAATACATTCCTGGGCCCAGACTGACACTGAAATCAATTTCTGGCATTTTGGTCCTTTGTTTACAACTACACAAGCAGTTTGCATTCAGATCATAACTCAAGACTTTGGGGGGGCTAATGGGTTTGCTCAGTTGTTTAAACACCTGCTAGGGCAAACATAGTCAGGCGCAGGGGACTGGGTTGCAGCCCCAGCTCCCCGTGTCTTACCAGACCTGCCCTTAAGGCAGCCTGAGCCAGCTGCCCCCTCCCCCGCAAAAAAATCCTTCTCAACTTGGGCCAGGAAGATAGCTCAGTGGCATAAGCACCTGCTTTGCAAGTGCAATGCCCTGAGTTCAATCCATGGTAAAGCAAAAAGCAAAACAAAACAAAACAAACTTTGCTAGTAAGATCCAGTGATATTATGAAAGCGAAAGAAACTGTTAAAAGGAAGGAATAACTGGGATGGGGAAAGGAGAAAAGAAGGAAGGAATGGGAAAAGAAATGCATATGTGTATGTGCAGGATAGTTTGGATAATCATACTGATCACTTCTATTGGTGTAGTGAAAGAAGCAGTTAATGCTTAAATTGTTTCTTTTTAATTTTTTTATAACTTTTTGCATGCTTACATCTGGTAATCTGAACAATGAATTTGAAGACAACAATATACAATATACAACAATTCAGCGATTGTTGAATTCCTATTACTTTGTTCTGTAAAATTGTGCATCATTTCTATTTTTTAAAAACTATTTTATGTTCTTTAGAAACACCCCTGAAGTTCTGTTCACAACCCAAGTTCTTCATATATGAGACTGGTCATAACTTCATGGTCCACTGTATTACCTGGATAAGGGAATAATTTATTAAAAATAAGGGATAAGAGAATAATTTATTCAAAATAAGTTAAGTAATAAATTCAACTATGTGGTAATTAAGAAAGTGTGTTATTCAAAAAGGTTAATGAGTTAAAGAAGAATTATTACCAAATCTTAAACTCTTTGAAAGTATGGGAAAGAACACTTTTATTTATTTTTTACTAATTCACTTTTTAAAAAAAAATTATTTTATGGGAAAATAAAATAAAATTTCAAAACAAAACAGAACACTTTTAAATTCTTTCATTGAGGCTAATATCACCTTTGACGGAACATTTGCTGGTCAGTATCTCTACTGAATGTGATTCAAAAAATCTTAGTAAAATATTGCCAAAAATAATTTAACAGAACATTAGAAGGACCATACATCATGACTAAGTAGGATTTATACCTTGGATTCAAATTCAAGGATGGTTCAACATTATACAAATCAATTACATATTCCATTTTAGTGAATTGTAGGAAATGACATTATCACCTCAATCGATATAAAAAAGGCATTTGTCAAACTCAGTGCCTTTTCATGATAAAAGAATTCAGTGAATGGGGTACAGAAGGAACTTGCCTCAATAAAATAAAGGCTGTATATGAAAAAGCCACAGCTAATATCATGTTAATAGTGACAAACTGAAAACTTTTCCTTAACATCCTGATTAAGGCACGGTTGCATTCAACACAGTACCTGAAGCACAAGCCAGGGTACGAGACAAGGAAAAATTATTTAAACCAGAAAATTTTCTTTGTTTGAGGATCATAGGATCTTAAATGTGGAAAATGCTAAAAAACTTATAAAAAACAAATCACTACAATACCTGAAAACTAAGCACAAACAACAAAAAGGCAAAAGCCAACTCTTTAAGAAATATCTCTCAGCAAAAATAATTTTAGGAGAAAAGAAAAAAATAATGTTAATAACATGGTGAGGTCATTCAGTAGACTACACACATGCCTAGGCAAGCACAAGGACCAGGGTTCTGTCTCTGGACCCACAAGCTGCACCTGGGCTGAGCAGGCCACGGAGCCCAGGCATGGTGGTACATGTATATAATCCCAGCCCCGGAGAGGCTAAACATAGGAGGATCACTACAAACCCGACCTGCATAGTGAGACCCTTAAAAATAAAATAAAGAAATGGGCTTGAAGGAAGCTACATTGGAAGACACCTGCTTTTGACAGCCAATTCTCAGTGTTTTGGTATCAAGATCACTTTGAAAGATTAAAACTTATTTAGGACCCCAAAAGGCATTATGCTTCTTCATATATACTATATTATAATTAAACTAAATGTTAAAAATATAAATATACTTACCGTTTTAACAGAAACCATGTTATTAGCATTTTTTTCTTTGGTCCTAAAATTATTTTTGCTGAGAGATATTTTATGTCTGCTTTAATTAAAGAACACTTACTTCTCTAATCTCCACCTACATTCAATTTTCTTGAGATATGTTATATTAGATAGTGTCTGGGAAACCCCAGCATACATTTGCAAGAAAAGTGGGATGGAAAATGTGGGTAAAACCTTTGAGTATTTTAAAAAGCCTTGTGACTTCTCAGATACTCTAGAAGGAAGTCAGGCGTCTCCCAGGTTCCGTTGCCAGCATGCTCAGTGGGGAGTGGACACATAGGGGAAGTGGTTGGGGGCGTGCAGGTGCAGGTGGTTGCTGCTTTGCTGCTTCTTGTCCTTGGGCTCCGGTTTCTAGGGTTTCCTTCTTGGATTATGATATAAACATGAAAGTAGGGAAGGTAGGGATGGACATTCTTTTTATTTTACTTTATTTTATTTTTTAAAATAGGACAGTTTCAATAATTAATACATTTTACATTGTTGTCTTCCTAGTGGTAATCCATAGTACAAGAAGCAGACAGGTTGTCCTGTCCAAACATTATTAGTACAAATCTTTCTTGTCATGGAATTAAGCAAAAGTAGCTGCATATCTATCCTAACTATTCTGTATATACAAATACGAAATGGTCCTTACTTTGTAACCCTTTTTTTGTTTAGTCCTGTCAGAGATGGGTATTCTATTGGCATCTAAATACTATAGGTGTGTGAATTCAGCAAAACAATCCAACGCAGTCCAGCAGTCCACAATAGTAGTGGGTTATCTACAGAAGTTGTTGACTAGAGCCTTTTGCAGCTCAGCATATTAATATGGCTTTATGTTTTATACCTCATTTTAATACTTTTATACTGGATGGTTAAGATCAAGATAAAGAAAAATCTACATGACAAGAATTGAAACTTTTTCCCCCATAATTTCATTGAGAAACAAATAGCAATAAGACAGTTTCAAATCAAATTAATAGGACAGTTTAAATAATTGCATATTGTTTTCTTAGTGGTTAATTGTTGCGCAAGGTGCAGACATGATATTCTGTTTACAAACACTATTAGAAGAGATCTATTTATTGAATTAAGAGAATGTAGCTGTATATCTTAACTATTTTGAATATACAGATACAAAATGGTCATTCATTTGTATCCCCTTTATTATTTAGTTTTGTCAATTAAATATAGGTGTGTGAATTCAGCAAAATATTCCCAAATAGTCCAGTAGTCCATAATAGTATTGGGTTTTCCGTATGTCTGGCAATGTCAGAAGTTGTTGACTTGAGTCTTTTACAGCTCAGCAACACAATATGATTTTACTTCTTCTACTTCAGTTTAATACTTTTCTGCTGGATGGTTAAGACCAAGATAAAGCAAGATAAAGACCTAGATAACAAGAATAATAGCTTTTGTATCTAATTAAGTTCAGTCAAATCCCCTCCGGATTTATCCTGAGACCCTGTACCACAGTTTGTAGATCCTTTGTCTGTGTCAGCCATGTGGATGAGTCACGGTCATTGCTTACCAGTTTGTTTTCTGTGAAAGCCTGAGAGAATGTTTTTTCTTCATTTGACTCTACTTAGGCACACTCTACATCCTTGATCACTTTCCTCTTTGGGCCCATAATTTCCTTGATCAGAAAAGGGAAATGTAACTTTTGTATCTGATAAGGTCAGTCAAGTCCCCTCAGGGTTTATCCTGTAACCCTGTACTGCACTTTGTAGATCCTTTGTCAGTGTCAGCCATGTGGATGAGTCTTGGCCATTGCTTGACCAATTTGTTCTCTGTGGAAGCCTGAGAATATGTTTTCTCTCCATGTGACCCTCCTTAGGCACAGTATAGATCATCAACCTCATTCCTCTGTGGCTCCATAATATCCTTGATCAGAAAGTTTGGGGTACAACTGAGTTCCATGATGTTACAGTACAGGTTCTCCTATGTCCTGAGTCTTCATTGAACTTGAAAGACTAGAACCAAAATGTTGGCTGTCCTTGCAGCCCTTCCATTTTTCCAATTTTTGATCTGGAAACTTAGGTTGTTAACCATCCAGAAGAGAAGCTGATAATTACTCTGCAACATATGCAGTTTGGTTTACCCTAACTATCTGTCAAAATATCAAACATCTTAGGCATTATGGGAAACAGGTATTTTCCATCAAGTGTTGATGTATTGAACTTTAAGTCCTTACAGAATATGAGGACAAAAGTTATAAAAAGGAATAAACACATATTTTTACACAGAAATATAGAAATCTAACCATATACAGCATTGTAGAAGGAAAGTCCTGTAACATTTTTTTCTTGTGTCTTTTTTTCATGTATTACCCATTAAAAAAGCGAAAAACTTTTACTTGTGAGACAGTGTGGTATTAATTGGTATGTCATGACAAGAAGTATGTATTTAGCAAACCAGAATGACAGGCCTGCCAAGTGTGACCCTTCTGTTACACATTGCTATCTTCAGTACAATTGCTTGGTTCACAGGTATCAGCATATATAGACAGGTTGAGAATCCTATCAATTACCTGCTACTTGAAAGAATTCTGATGTTTCTCAGGATCATTACCTTGCTCATCATGTGTGTATAAATGGATGGCTTTATCTCTGTCCTGTTTCTCAGCTTTTCTACTTTCTCCTCATTGTCAAATCAAGTTCTTGCTTTCCTTTTGTGTTATATCTTTCTATTCATATATCTTCATGTGATTTCTTATACTAGGGAGACTATACTATATTTGCACATGTGGGTCTGCTATATATCACTTATGAGTATATCTTCGAGTGGCATTCACTTAAATATAAATGCTTCAAGTTTATCATTCTTTATAGCTGACTTATCATTCTTAATAGCGGAGTAATAACTCCATTATATAAAAATACCACAACTTTGTGGTTGTTTCCAAGATTTGGCTATCACAAATTGTGCTGCTATAAATATAGGTACACATGTATCACTATGATATGATGTTTTCGGTTCCTCTGGGAAAATTACCAGTAGGGGGATAGCTGGCTTGAATGGGATTTCTAGTCCTACTCTCTTGAGGAGTCTCCACACTGATTTCCATAATGGTTGCACCAGTCTACATTCCCACCAGCAGTGGAGAAGGGTTCCCTTTTCCCCACAGCCCATCCAACATTTATTGTTGATTGATTTGTTCATGATAGCCATTCTTTCTATGGTGAGATGGTGTCTCAGTGTAGTTTTAAATTGCACTTCATGGATGGCTAGTGATGTGGAGCATTTTTTCATATATTTATTCACCTCTTTAATTTCATTTTCTGAGAACTTTGTATTCATCTTGGATGCTCATTTCTGGATTGGGTCTTTAAATTTAAGGGCCTTAAGGTATTTTAGTTCTTTATAAATTCTAGAGAGCATACCTTTTTCTGAGTGATTATTAGTTAAGATTTTTTTGAAATTTATGGGTTGTCTTTTCATTTAATTGACAATTTCTTTTGATGTGCAGAAACTTCTTATGAAGAGTTAATCCCAGTTGTTAATTCTTTCAAGTGTTTCCCGTGCAAGTATATGTTTTTTCATGAACTCTTTGCCTACCCTATGTCTTCAAGAGTTCCTCCTACTTTCTCTTCCAGGAGATTGAGTGTTTCTATTTTAATGTTTAGATCTTTAATCCATTTTGACTTTAACTTAGTGCATCGTGATAGAGCTGGGTCAAGTTTTAGTTTTTGGCATGTAGAAAGCCATGTTTTCCAGCACCATTTGTTAACGAGGCTATCTTTCTTCCAGTGAGCTTGTGTAGCCCCTTTGCTGAAGATAAGATGGCTGAGTGTGTTCATAGATGCCTCTGCATCTTCTAATCTATTCTATTGATCCTCAGTTCCATTTTGTTGTTGATACTATGTTGATTTTATCACAGTAGCTTTGTAGTATAATTTCAAGTCAGGAAATGTAATTCCTCCTGCCTTGTTTTTCTTGGCTAGGTATACCTTTGCTATTCTAGGTCTTTTCTGTTTCCAAATAAATTTTAGGAACAATATTTCTAGGTATGTGAGGTATGTTGGTGGCAGTTTGATAGGGATTTCATTAAATGTGTAGAACAATTTTGGAAGTATGGCCATCTTGACAATGTTGGTTCTTCCTATCAAGAAGCACGGAATATCTTTCCATTTTCTGAAATCTTCTACAGTCTCTTTTCTTAGAGTACTGTAATTCTCCATGAAAGGACCTTTTACTTCTTCAGTTAAGTGAATTCCAAGGTATTTCATTTTCTGTGATGTTATTCTAAATGGTATTTTTTGTATCATCTCCCTCTGTGTGTTTGTTATCCGTGTAGAGGAATGCTATTGACTTTTGGTTACTTGTTTCTTGCTACGCTACTGAATTTGTATATCAATTCTAGTAGTTTCTTGGTGGAGCTTTTTGGGTTTTCCAAGTAAAGTATTATATTATCTGCAAATAATAATTTAACTTCTTCTTTACCTATTCTTATTCCTTTTATTTCTCCTTCTTGTCTAATGGCTGTAGCTAATGTTACCAAAACTGTATTGAATAGTAGGGGTGATAGAGGACATCCTTGTCTTGTACATGATTTAATAGTAAAATATTTCAGTTTTTCCCCATTTAGAATTATGCTAGCCCTTGGGTTGTGATAGATGGCTTTCATCAAATTGAGGTAGAGGCCTTCTCTTCCAATGTTCTGTAGGATTTTGAACATGAATGAGTGTTGGACTTTGTTAAAAGCTTTTTCTGCATCAAGTGAGATGGTCATTTGGTGTTAGATTTTGCTCTATTAATACAGTGTGTTAAATTTATAGATTTTCAAATATTGAACCATCCTTGCATATGTGGAATGAATCCTACCTGGTGATGGTGTATGATCTTCTTGGTGATTTCTGTATTCTATTTGCTAGGATTTTATTGAGTATTTTTGCATCTTTGTTCTTGAGGGAGATTGGCTTGTAGTTCTCTTTTTTAGTTGTGTCTGTCCCTGGTTTTGGTATCAGTATAATGCTTTTGTCCAGGAATGATTTTGGGGGGTCTACTTCCTTTTCAATTTCATTGAAGAATTTGGGTAGTGTAGGGATCATATCTTCTATAAATTTCTTATAGAATTCAATTGTGTATCCATCAGGACCTGGACTTTTCTTTGTCAACAGGCTTTTTAGTACTTTTCATATTTCATTGGCTGTTTTAGTTATTGAGAGTTGTTATATCTTCTTGATTCGTTTTGGTAAATTGTACCTTTCTAGGAATCTGTCCATTTCTTCTGTGTCTTCTATTGTGTGGGCATAAAGATTCTCAAAGTAACTATTGATAATCTTCTGAATTTCCACTGAGTCTATGGTGATTTCACCCTTTTCATTCCTCATTGTTTGTATTTGAATTTTTTTTTTCCTCTTTTTGATGAGGTTATCTAGGGGCTTATTGATTTTATTTAGTCTTTCAAAGAACCAGCTTCTTGATTCATTGATTCTTTGAACTGTTTTCTTCATCTCAATTGAATAATTTCTGCTCTAATCTTCATGATTTCTTCCTGTCTTTGGGCTCTGGGTTTGGTTTGCTCTTCATTTTCTAGATGTGAGAGGTGCAACATTAGAGTGTTTATTTGTTTCCGTTCTGTTTTCCTAATGTGTGAGTTCATAGCTATGATTTTCCCTCTAAGAACTGCTTTCATTGCATCCCATAAATTCCAATATGTTTTGGTTGAATTTTCATTGAATTGTAGAAATTGCCTAATTTCTTGCTTAATTTCATCTGTGACCCACTGGTTACTGAGTAGGGTGTTGTTTAATTTCTATGTATTTAGGGTTTTTTTTTTTCTGGTTTCTTTTATCACTTATTTCCAGTTTCAGTGTACTGTCAGATAATATGCATGGGATAATTTCTGTTTTCTTGCATATACTTAAGCATGACCTATGAACTAGTAGGTGGTCTATTTTAGAAAATGACCCATATCCATCTGAAAAAAATATGTATTCAACTGTGATTGTGTAGAACACTCTGTATATGTCCACCAGGTCCATTTGTTCTAGGTTCTAGTTCAGTTCTTCTACTTCTTTGCTAATTTTTTGTCTGATTGACAAAATCAGACACAATTGAATTCTATCTTTTTGAAATAAGGGGATGTTAAGATTTTCTGTTAAGATTGTGGTGTTGGATATTGTATTTTTCATGTCCATTAAGATTTTCCTTACATAGTTGGGTGCTCTTGTGTTTGGCTCATAGGTATTTATGATTGTTACTTTTTCATGTTGAATTCTTTCCCTAACCAGTATGTAGTGGCCTTCTTAATGGAAGTGCAACTCAAGCATGGCATTCCATACAATCCTCAAGGACACCCAGAGACACCTAGAGCGTTGGAGGAGGTCCGTCACGCTCTTGAACAGGCTCGCTCCACGGACACCTCCCGTGAGCCTTCTGATGCGGGGGGGCTATCCCCTAAGGATATCTTTGATGAGCATTGACAGGAGGGGGTTAAGCATCCCTCGGGGCGCCCGGAGAAGCCAGCACCCTCGACTGGGGCAGCTGGGCCCTACACCTCGCTGCGGGATGAGTTGCGGCGCATAGAGGAACCGCCGCCCTCTAGCGGGGAGGAATCAGAAATTGATTCAGAGGAGGAGGGGCGAGGGGAGGGGCGGGGTCGCCCGCAGACTGGCTCTCA
>PVKA01049534.1:0-13187 GCA_004027165.1 Ctenomys sociabilis | reverse complement strand
ATTGGACAGAAATTGCCATGCACATTTTGAGTTGATTCTGAACATTGAGCTTGTCATAAAAAGCAAGAAAGAGGACTTCTGGAAGGGCTCTAGACAGTGGCAAGAATGATGGGATAAGTGTGTTCAAGAAAGTGTGTTCCTAAGAATGATGGGAAAATGGGGGCGGGGTTAATAGCAGCGTGTATTTTCATGTAATAAATTTTTAAATTTGAACATTCACTGAATATTTTGATCACTCCTTGTAGTCCAGCACCAGGTGTTCAGAAATGAGTGTTATTTTTTTTTATTTTTAGAAATGACTGTTTTAGTTAGTACCTATGTATATGTAAGGATGGTCAAACTGCATCTTTAAGTAGATATCATGAAAATAATCATTGATCATGGAGTCTGCTTCTTTTGGAAAGCTCTCTACTGAGTGAGACTTTGGACAGAAATCTGCTACAAGTGTGTACTTGTCTTTTCCTGCCTCTGCACTCCCAGAAGCACGCCTGATGGGATCTCACAGAGGGAAGGGAAGCATCGAGAGAGATGGCGTTGGGATTATGAGGAAACTTGGCTATTTCAGGGGGACTTCTAGTCCCATCTGTGAGACTGCCCCACTCACGATGGGTACATTGCATCCCTGATCTGTCTACAGCTTCCTTTCACTGCCGTAGGTCAGTGAGATTGTGGAGGGCTGGGCACCCCTGGCACTGCAGGGATTCTCCTCAGTGGAGGGTGTGGGCATGCCTCACATGCCAGCCTCCTGCAGTGCAAGGCTCTAAGGCACTTTTTTTTGCACTAGTTTCTTCCATGTGTTCATCAATTCTTTAAAAAATTTCTGTATTCTGAGGCTTTGCTATCTGGAGCCTTTCTGACCCTGAAGCAACTGTCCCTCTCAGATCTGGCTGGCTCACGGAGATGGTAAATCACTCATCCACCAGCTAGCTATTCAGATGCCAGCAGCCAATCCAGACAGCACATAGCCAGCCACCTCCTTTGCTGGGCTTTTGCACTCTGGGTCGCCATTCTTCTACCTTATCATCTGGAACCAAATGCCAGACCTCCAGGTGTCATCAGGTAGTTCCTTAAGAAGTGGCTCACCAATCAAAAAAGTATTCCAGGTCCTTCTTGACTACAATGAAAAATTGGAAGAGACAATCCAAAACAGCCAAAAATTCCTTTGGAAAGTGCGGGATGAATGGGTATGGGAGAAACCAGCTCTGCAGAGCAACCTTGGGCAGAACAAAAGAAAAAGAAGGTGAAATAAAAAGTAACAGTCCATGTGTGCCACCTCTAAGAAATGCAGCACAGGCTGCAGTGGGAAGTCACGGTAGTGAGCTTCCGGTGGGATCAGGCCTTCTTTTATGCCATCCACATCTAGTGGGAGCTCAGAAGAAGGTCTACATAAGGGTCCTATGCGAGCCTTTGGATCTTGTAATTGACAGGTCCTGCTCATTTTCCCAACCAGCTTTGCCATGCCCATCCCATCCCCATATCACAGAGAGAGCCTCTGTTTCTGAACCCAATGAAATGACTTAAATAGCTGATCCTAAGCCTGCTTATCCTGTCTCACCCAGCCCTTCCCATAGGAACCCAATAAGCACTCTTGCCCACAGTCCTCCACAATGGAGATTACCAGTAGAACAATTTTATTGAGGGAGAGACAGCTCCTTAGAGACACAGGAGGGGACCTGAGAGTGGGTTAGCAATGAGACCACTTCTCAAAGGCACATTTATAGGGTGAAATAATAAAATGGGTATAAAATCATGCAATAGGTACAATGTGGAGCAAAACTACCATCAATAAGATTAAAAAGTATAGCCATTGATCCAATAGGGAAGCAAGTCCTGTGGCAAGCAAACATGGAAAAAATGACACTTTTTGGAAGAGATGAGTGAGGAGATCCTGGTCACCCTCTTGGGTATACTTGGGTAACTGATGTCTTTATTGGACCAGGTTTATATCAATTATAGTATATTGCTTACCCCATGAGGAGGCATGGAGGCCTGGTCATTTTGTCTCTATCTTCAGGCCAGGCCTTTAACAGACCTGCCTCTAGTCCCAATTGTAATGTATTCTCATGCTCTGCACTGACTCCTTGAGTCACTGCCTATAATATTTGCACCTAACTTAGCTGTCGATAATACAGGACCACATCCTCGTGGTTCAGTTTGCAGTTAATGTCAGCCAGTAGAACAGGATGAGTCTAGGATGAGTGTGGGGGTGAGCCAAAGCGAAGTGAGATGGGTCCTGCCCATACCCAGAGCACTCAATTGTCATAACTACTCCCTCCCTAATCAGAGGTGAGGCAAGAGAGGAAAACCTCCTGGATCTTTGAATGCAAGCAGGATTAGTAGAATAATAAATCTAACCCAGGGGGCAAATGTTCTACCCCCCAAATTCCTTAATGAGGAGCTATTGGCTTAATGTTTCCTAGTGGAGAATTTTCATCAACAGAAGTTAAATGTTATTCTTAACAGGAAGCAAGGGTGGAAGCTCCGAGGGCGGTGCTGGAACACTTGGTGGTCCTCCAGATGGCAGGGAGGTGGCTTTGTGTGTGTGGGGGAGTGGCCAATGTGAGGCAAGAACGGGATGAGGAGGAAGGGCTAAAGTGCACTGAATTGCTCTTGCTTCAAATGTCAAGACCAGAGCTGCCCACCGAGCCTAGGCCGTCCCTACTCGAAATTTTTTTGTGAACACAAAAGGGGGGAAGTAGTTTTTTATTCCACACATCACCAAACTTTAAAATTTTGTTTTAAAAAACTTGAGTTTCCATAAGTCAACCTCATTTGACTGTACCAAGCGCGTCACGCATAGTTCTTTACAAGACTTCCAAATCCCAGGGCCCGAGCCTGTGCCTAAATCTGATCAGGGTCACCGAGCGCCAATCTCAGGCTGCTGGGAGCGGCGCCAGGTGGGGCCTGGGCGGAGCCTGGGGAAAGGCACCCGCCCCGCGCAGGCCCTTCCCACCCCCCCAACCCCACCCCCTGCCCCCTGCGCGCGGCCTTGTGGGTAACGCAGGGCGCCAGGTGACAGCTAATGGCGGCGGCCGCTTAAGTTGGGTTACGGGAGGGCGGAGGAGCGCGGCGGAAGCGTCCCGGCTTCCGCTCCCCTCCGGGCGGCGGCTCCCAAGCGGCGGCGGCGGAACTCGCGGGGTCCGCGCACCATGGACAGGCCAGGGGCAGCCGCGGCGGCGGGCTGCGAGGGCGCCGGGGGCTCGGGCCTGGGGCCGGCGGGCGGCCGGAGGCCTCCTCGGGCTGTGGGCAGCGCCGTCGCCGGCTCCCGGCAGCCCAGCATGGAGACCCTGGACAGGTAAGCGGGGCCGGGCTAGCCACGGCTTCCTGTGGCCCGGCTCGGGGCCCCTCACGTCCCCACCTCCCAGGTCCCAGCCGACACCGCCCTCGGATTTGCCCGGCTGTGCACCTGACTCCTTTCCACCTCCTTGCAGCTGTCAGACCGCTTCGGGGCCGCCGTCTCCTGCTCCTCGGCGGCTCCTAGATGCTGTTCCGAAGGGCAACTTCACTCGGGAGCTTCAGCGTGGTCCTACGACCACAACCCGCTGCGGCTCCTTGAGGGTGCTTAGGGACCGGGGCGGGGCGGTGACGAGGGACTGGAACCTGGACCCCGTAGCCTTGGGAGCCGCCGCGGATGGAGACCGGATGCCCTGATGGAAAAGATCAGAATGAAAAAACTTTGAGGCTGCCCAGGAGGCAAGAGTACAGAACCGTTTACTTTGAGTTCTTCACGCTTTGAAGGGAGGCTTCATTGTCTCCTTGAACCCCTGAGCCTACCACTTTTGACCCAGCAGAACTGAAGAAGTCAGAGGCCTGAAACAGCTGGCTGTCTGACCAGGAAGGTGCACCCCGCACCTTCTGAGGACAAGGACCGGCTGCAGCCGCCTCGCATCCTGGTCACTTCCCCAAAGGTGGAGCACATTTAGGCAACAGGCACTGTTGAGATGGAGTTCAGGGGCTTTCAGGTGTCCATTCCTGCCTATCTTAGTCACACCACTGTGCTGAAGTTTTTTGAGTTTCCAAAGGCACAGGAACAACAAGAAACACGTTCTAGCTTTCCCAGCTCAGTGTAATTACAGTGTGTTTTAGTACAGTTATCTTCTGGCAGGCCAGCACTTGGGACAGTGAGGACTGCTCTCTTCTGCAGATACTTAGCAGTGTGGAGGCCTTGGCAAATCAGAGAATATAACATAGCTTTGCTCTCTGCTTACCGTTTTGTGGTGGATACAAATTAAGCCAACAACTGAAGTTGATTATATTAAGTGCCCCACTAGAGGTGAACAGTTTACTTGGGATGGGGTGTGTGGTGGAATCATCTGAGGAGTTGGAGAAAGCCCTGAATAGAGCACCCCAAGATATGTCCCATTTTCTGATTTCCTTCTGCTTTTGAAGAGCTAAAAGGGGCCCCATTCCCAGGGTACTCATTCAAGAGGTTCTGTGGAAAGCCAAGGACTAGGATTGGTCACTGTGTCATGGGGTCTGGGGAGCCAGGGTGCTTCATGTATTTGTGGTGGTGGGAGTTCAGGGAGCAAAGGTCCTGTGCAGAAGCTTCACATTTGAACCAAATGATGAAAACTAAGAAGTTAGGGGGCTTGGACAGCCCTGAGGGCACAGATGCTGACCAATGGGTGCTCCAGGGGAACAGTGAGAGGGGAGGGAGGCCTGATATCTGTGGGCAGACAGTTGTCCTCTGGAATTAGGCCATTACCCCCCATGGCAGGGACTTCTCAGCGTGTGGTTCTATGTAACCTGGATCAAAACCATCTCCATTGCCATCTTGGGCCCCACCCTAAATCTAGTTCTTCCACCTCTGGGTAGACAGAGCCCAGAAATCTGCGTGTTTTCCCTCCTTAGCTATGAGCAGAGTGGGTCCTATAGGTTGTTTTGCCCAGGCTAATCCTGGTTAACCCTTTGAGTCAGTGTGGCAATTAACAACATTGTCTTTAAGTGCTCCTTTGGTGTTCTGGTTTGGATGAGAAAGGATATGGTTTGTTCCGCTCTGATCCCATGGAAACTTTCAGTCAGGTGCCTTTCTAGAACCATTGCTGCACAGGAGCATGGTAGATGCACCCAAGGTGAAGATTGTGGTCAGTAAGTGATCGCAGGGCTTTATCACACTAGCATTTGTTCAGCAAATATGAGTGCCCACTCTGGCAGGCATGGGCTACACTGAGCCTGAGAGCACAGCAGGAAGCAGACACAAACCTCTGGGGAGTGTATGTTTCATGGCAGAAGACAGAAAACAAGTGCCATGTGTTGTCTGGTGGATGATGCTAAGTGCTAGGGGAGAACCAGGTGAGGCGGAAAGTGGATAAGAAGTGGTGGGTATGTGCTTCAGGAGGCTGTTGCAAGATTAGATGATGGGAAAAGCCTGAGAAAGGTGACTGTTGAGGAATGTCCTGAAGGAGGGGAGGATGCAGACTTGCAGAGATAGGAGGGGGAATAGCGTTCCAGGCAGAGGCATGGGCAAAGGCCCTGGCCAGAGAAATGATCAAGGATAGGGATGCAGATCATCATCGGTTGGGAGTGTGGAGGGCATGAAGGATACGATGAAGTTAGAGAGGCCAAGGGCACGGCTGGTGGGAGCCTTGAGGCCGAAGGGAGTCATTGAGGACACCGGGACAGAGAAGTGACATCTGATAGAGGCTCTCATGGCACTGTGTGCACGGCAGAGGCTGCTCTGGTAGGCCAAGGAGCAAAAGCATGGCTTAGCCTAGAAATATGGAGTGGAGGAAAAGATACGTGGTCAGGTTCTAGACAGAATTTGAAGAACACCTGCAGGGTCAAGGCAGTAGGGTTTGCTGAAGCTTAGTCGAGGCTATGAAAGAGGAAGCAAGGAGGATTCCAAGATGTGCAGCTGTGGGAAAGGGTTTTGCTGAGGGGCTCAGCTCTCTAAGCAGAGCAGAGTTCCGAAACAGGCTTTAGCATATCAGTTGTGAACTGCCATTGTATGTCCCCAAGCAGCTGTCAAAGGGCTGGTTCAGGGTTGGGGAGTCCCAGCTGGAGACCCAACTCTTGGAGTGAGGTAGGAGGGCCCAGCCTGGGAGCACTCAGCTGTGAGGGCTGTGGGCCTAGGGTCCAGGAGTATCCAGCTTAGAGAAGCAGAGCTAGGCACCTCTGGCCTGCAAGTGATTATTGATGCCCTGGAGTGCAGAGGGCATGTGCACAGGCCAAAGAGAAGGGAGACAGGTCGAGGGCCTGTGGCCTCCATCCCATTTGTACCATCTCCCCCAGCTCCTGTATGCCCTTTGCTTTGCAGTGGGCCTGACTCTGCAGGTGCAGTGTGGTGTGCCTCCAGGGCTGAGGGCCCCTCACCCCACTTGCCAGTATTCTGACTCCCTGTGGTCCTGAGAGAGCATGTGGCTGGTGACAGAAGCAAGACCCCAATCAAGCCCTCAGGTCTGGTTGCTCACACTACTACCTTGTGTAAAAGGCACTGGCCAGGACACCTCTAGTTGCAAGCAGTGACAAAAAGCATCCAGTTGAGCTGAAGCCATAGAGATGTTTTGGTTGCTGTAACAGCCCTAGATGGGGAGAAATGGCCACAGGCAGTGCTGAGGCTGGAGGATATAACAGCATTGCCAGGACTTGCCATCCCTTAATTTCTCTGTCCTGGCTGGGTGTTTTTTTGTTTGTTGGTTTTTGTTTTTGAGACATGGTCTTACTGTGCAGTGCAGGCTCGCCTTGAGGCCACTTTGTAGCTCAGGCTGGTCTCGAACTTACAATGATCCTCCTCCCTCAGCCTCCTGAGTGCTGTTCTGTCCTGGCTTTTTACCTCTGTAGGACTTCAAGGGGTAGGTGGGATTAGTTGCAGTAATTCTGGGAGGTGCACACAGCTCAGGGTAGAGAAGACACGTGGGACCTACAGGCCTGGGAAACTCACCTGCCAGTGGCAGTGGGCTCAGGAGGAGGAAGGGAGTAACTCATAGAATGCCATGAGAGCCAGCGGAAGTACAGTACGGCTCCCAAACGAGAGCGTAGTGTCCTTACCAGAAGAACAGAGGGAAACTGGCTGATGGTAACAACAGCTCACTCTGGGTCAGGGGTCACTGAGGCCAGGCAAGACTGTGTGTGTGAATGCTTGGGATACTTCCAAGCACTGTGTGCTGTGTAGGTCCCAACTTCATTAGGCTGGCTTTAGCTCAGTTATATGGGGACTCTGGGCCATCACCTCTGTGCCTCTGTTTCTCATCTCAAGACACTCTGACCAGTCCCTGATCCGCCCTCTTGTCTCACCATGGTTATCTTTCCTGAGTTGTCAAAGCATTCACAGAAATAGAGGTAGCATTTTACTACACACAAATGCCATTTTCCTCCTTTGCTCTTCATAAAGTTGCAGTCAGTTTTGCTGCATGAAGAGTCCCTGGTTCATTGAAAAGTACACTATATCTTAGATTTCAAATGCAAGCTTGAGATTGATTGAATACATGGAAATTATGCTATAAAGTAAATGTTTCACATTAGAATTAATTTTCTGTTAAGAGCCCTCCATATAATTATAATATAATAAATTTCCATTAAATATTAGAAAGTAGCATGCTCACCTAACACCTAGAACCTTTAAACTTTAGTCCGCTGAACTATACTGCCAGCCTTGGAACCTTTAAGCTTTAAAAAATACATTTAACCAGGGATCTAATCTTCCTAATTTTCAGTCAATATTTTTGTTTGTATATTAAATGTAAAGCTAACCAAATAGTTTAGTAGAAGTTCATGCATCTAATAAAATGTATATATTTCCAATTCAGTTCTCCTTTTTCTCACCAGGACACTATGTTTTTAAAAGTGTGTTAATTACAGTATTTTTTTTAGTCCTACAGGGTCACATGTTGAATGGTGTAAACAGCTCATAGCTGCTACAATTTCTAGTCAGATTTCAGGTTCAGTGACATCGGAGAATGTGTCCAGAGAGTACAAGGTAAGCAACATGAGTGTTTGATTCATTTTCAGTACATTAAGCAGCCAAGAGGCATTGCAGTTTTAATTCAGGGGAGCCTTTGGCCCATCATTGCTTAAATGCTATTTGCTTAGGAAAGGATACATTGTTTGTTCTGTTATACAATTGAAAGGAAAAAAACTTGTCTTTAGATTATGATTGTTCTTTAAGATTTAAGTTCCATTTTATTATAAGTAGTGCATACCTGAGTAGGGTGTTATGTGCCTATAATCCCAGCTACTCAAGGGGCTAAGGCAAGAGGATCTCAAGTTCAAGGCCAGCCTGAGCAACACAATGAAACACAGTGAAAAAAAAGAAACATGTATTTTTTGTTTTAGTATTCTATATTTCGGAAAGAAGAGATCTTGATGTACAGTACCTCTAACTTCACAATTTGTTTTTGGATTTAGGCATTGCCTGTGAGTATTAAACATTATCATGTGATACTAGAAGGTGGAAACACTTGCAAAATTTAAGAATATTGTATAGGTAGCCATGTTTTTTAGTCTTTACTGGACTGAAAATATCTTGTTTATTTTAAACATTGTATTCTTGCTTATTTTAAAGTTATGAGTGTGGCTGGGGAAATATCTCACAGCTAAAAGTGTGAGCTTTTTGTCAAGTGCAAAGTTCCGAGTTCAGTCTCCAGCACCACATGCTGGGCTGGCCCCCAAACCAGGTGTGGTGGCTCATGCCTGTAATCTCAGCACTGAGGAGGCTGAGACAGGAGGATCGCTATGAGTCTAAAATCAGTAAGGCCCTGTATCATCAAAAAGAATTACTAAAGTTAAGAGTGGTTTGGGCATGGTGGCATACACCTGTGATCCCAGCGCTTGGAAGGATCTCTGCAAGTTTGAGTTCAACATGCACTACAAAGGAAGCTCAAAGCCAGCCTGAACTGCATAGTGAAACCCTGTCTCAAAAAAGACAAAAATAGTAAAGTTGAGAGTGATACGGTCTATCTTGGTAGAGACTGCTGCTCTTGTACTCAGCACTGCTTTCCCAGCACAGTCCTGGAATATAGGTACTCACCACTTGCTTATTGATTCAGTTAGTAAACAAACAATCCCTTGCTCCATCTTTCTTCAGGCTGAAAACTGTGTGATTGTTCATACACTATTACAGGTACACTAACTGAAGCCATATTTACATTTCAGTTATGGTGTCTGGTGGAGTGGAGGTTCCAGTTTCTCATAGGTATTTCTGTCTGCAAGCATGAGATGACTGATTTTTATAGGCATGTGTGGAACACTTTTGGTACCCTGGACTACTATCAGTTACCAGTTTCTGGGAATCACGGTTTTTGGCAGACATTAAATCTCACAACTAGCTCAAGAACTGCAGTGAAGATCCTAATTAATTCTCAAGAGCTACTCCTGTATGGAGTGGTTTTAATTTCAGTTCCTCCTCAACAACTAACAGTCAGCC
Source organism: Ctenomys sociabilis (assembly GCA_004027165.1). Taxonomy (NCBI): domain Eukaryota; kingdom Metazoa; phylum Chordata; class Mammalia; order Rodentia; family Ctenomyidae; genus Ctenomys; species Ctenomys sociabilis. Next base: position 3,826 of record PVKA01049534.1, on the reverse strand, counting down.
CAGAAACTCACTCAAGAGGCTGTGCCGCTGAGATTTGGCTGTGCAGCAGTCCCTTGCTTCTCCAACCAGCAGATGCTGTTGATTATGCCTGCCACAGGCACGCATAGCTGACAATGAGTGGGAACTGGATCATCCACCCACTAGAAAAGTGTCCCCTGGTCCCTGGCTCTTAGATTTGCCTGCAGAGAAGCAGCAGGGAGTCCTGTGCTTCACACCCTGCCCTGGCAAACACTACCCACTGCGAGAAGGATTTGCTGCATCACAGGTGCCTGGGTGGCCAGCCACTTGTCCCAGTTGTCTCTTTGCTCCCACTTCCCTGAGCAGCTGCCCTATGAAGGAGAGCCTCAGGGACACGGAGGTGTACAAACTAGCTCCCAGCCCTTGGGGTGACCGTTCCCTTGGACATCTCTGAGGGTATCATGATGTTTTCATTATAGATGGATAGCTCTGAGTGTTGTGTCGCTTCTTGGGGAGACTGAGTGTTGCATGTATGCCCAGCCTTGACAGCGATAGAGCAGACCCAACCTATATGGTAATGTGAGGCAGCTGCATACTGTCACCTTTTAAGTCCATTTAGAAATTGTGTATAGCAGAATTAGCTCATGTCAGAATGGTTTAGTGGATGGTATTCAGAAACAATAAGGTTTTTCTTTATTTTGGAAGTTAAAATTGAAGTCCCTACATTGGTAGTAGCTAAAACCTTTGAAGAAGAATTATAAGAGGGCATGTTTATGTCTTTGTTGTATTTTCTCTATAACCAAATGTGCATGCAAAGTTGGCATTCAGTTTTTAATTTGTGAGCTATTATGCTTTCTTCAAAGAGAGGGATTTTCTTTAATATTAAAAGTATGCCAAATGTAGTGGCTTAAGTCTGTAATCCCACCTACGCCAGAGGGCAGGAGGATCACAGGTTTGAGGCTGGTCTGAACAACTTATACCCTGTCTCAAAGTACAATTATGAAAAGGACTATGTGTCTCCATGACAGAGCAATTGCTTAGCATGTGTGATGCCTGTTGTTTAAAAATAAGTAAATAGATAGATAGACAGACAGATAGAATAAAATGTTTCTAAATCACAATAATAGTTGTGCATGCTCCTTGTAAATAATAAAGCTAAGCCTCCAGGACCTTTTCTGTCAGGGTAACCATTGCATGAGTTTGGCCCCAAGGGTGCAAGCATTAGTTGTTAATGATTGAAACTATCTACTACGTAACTAGAAGTACACATTGAGCTTGCAGGTTATATTATTATAAGTTAAGCTCAAATTGGATATTAAATGGGAACTGATACTAATATGGAACATATCACTTGCATTGTACTTGAAGTTCTGGTTGTCTTGTGAGCTGCTGGCTGCTGAGAGTGGATTCGTGTCATCACCATCAATTCTCTAGCACACTTGAGGCTCACTGGTTTTATACTTTTTGACATGTCATTCACTTAACTCGTAAAATCACCCAATTATGCATGCTGTAGTCATTATTTATCAGATGAGAAAATGGAGGCCCTTCATAAATTGCTTAGGATTAAACAATTACACTTGAGATTTGAACCCAGATCGCACTATTGAAAAGCTAGAGTAATTTTAAATGTTGTGCCCCCTGTCTACTGTTTCTGAAAATGTATTTTACTGCACTAGTGCTTCCTGCACTGCCTCTAAAATGGCAATTTCTTGGCCCTTACCCATCTTAGCCAATCATAATATCTGAGGAAAGGCAATAATTGTCTCATGTATTTCTTGTGAAAAACCTGAAAAACCTAAGCTTTCTAAGTTTGTGTCTGTTTAAATTGGTGATGGGACCAAATGTGTGGTTCATTACCATAAACTTGAAAAATAAGCATCTTGTGTTAGGTATTAGGAACATTTATTGCTTATTTGTATCACAAGTTGTCACTCAAGATCAGATTGCCCAAAGTGTAGTCATAATATCACTGTTACCACATAAGAAGAGTTTATATGGAATGACTATGGACATGTTTTAATAGGATTTGTTTTGAGACAGGGTCTTGCTGTGTAATTCAGGCTGGCCTTGAACTTGCAGTGATTCTGCTGCCTCAGTAGTCGTGTCATTATTTTATTGTGAATTAGAAAACTAGCATATCAAGCTTGTGATTTAATAGATGTTGTTGCTTAGAGTAGACAAAGTATACGAAAGGAGTAAATTTTAGACCAGTATAAAGACATTAATATTAGTACAAGTGATATTCAGTATAACAGGCCAAACTTGTAGAGGTAGTATTGTGAAATGACAGACATTTAAAAACACTGCCCCACCTGAAAGAGTAGGTAGTTATTATGTTGAATTATAGGTGAACTAAATAAATAATGCATTTCTTAATACCAAGTCATCCTGATGAATTGCTGAGTAATTAAGACTACTACGAGGAATATAATGAAATGTTTGTTTTCCTTACCCTCCCCCCAACTGCCACCTCAGTTGGTTTCATTTTCACTAGGCTAACAAACAGGTAAAAAAAAGTTTCCCTCAAATTTGTCCAAAAAAATATAGGAATAAGATGTTAAAGTAATCATCCACAGCCTAGGTAAAGTAATACAATTCCAAATTTTAAGGACACATTTCTAGGAACTGCTAGTAGAAATAACACAGCTGATCACAGTTTCCATTGTTTAGAAAAGAGAGCAACGCCAGGAAGAGATGGCCTGATTGGATGGTACCAGCAGTACTGGTTGGCCTCATGACCTTGTGTAATCTCTGTGGACAGTTTCCTTGTCTGTAAGGATAAAAGGATTTGGGTTAGATTATACATTTCTAAATGTCTTTGTTTCTAGAACATTCTTCAGTTATGTTTGCCATAGCATCTAGTTTTTGCCAGCCTTATGGAAATTAGGACACTGATTTTAGTATGATCATCTTATTTCTCTGGCTCTATCATTGTCATCATCCCTCTGTTCCTGTCTTTCCCTGTCCTCCCATGCACATACAATCACTAGATCTTTTCTCTAAACGTTCTCAAGAAAAAGGACCACACAGATCAAAGTGCTTCACAACATTTGACCATTGAGCAAGATAGTACAGTAATTAAATTCTGGTTCCTTAACAAAACATTCCAGGAGGGTTTTGGAGGGAACTGTTGATAAGTATGTTACCTCCTCCAGTCCACTGCTACTGAAGGCCTTGAGGGGTGTAGTACTGAGACACCTTTTCTCTTCTTAGCTGGTGAGATTTCTGTGGAAATCTAGCCAGCAGCTATAACATTTGCCTCTGCTCAGCAGTAACAAGGAACCCTCTACTTTCTGATGTCAATGGAGCTGAGTCTAGACTTCTACCCTACCCAACAATAATAAAATAGTATCAGAGGAAGCCAGCTAAAACAGAAAGTTTGAATAAGACCCACAGTCTCAGATATAGTCCCCAAAATGTCCATATTTCAATTTAAAGGCACTTGTCATACCATGAATGAAGAGCTCATACTGGATGAAATACAGAATGACTGTGGGCTAGGGATGTAGCTCAGTGTAGCCTGTGTGCCTAGGACACTTATGGCCATGGACTCTGTCCTCAGCATGCACACATGCACATGCACAGACATAACAAATGCCAAAGCTATGGAAGTGATATTAGAATTATGTGCAGAAGATTTTAAAGAAGCTATCAGTAATAGTTATTTCAAATAAGCTTGAAATAATGAAAAAATAGAAACAAGGAAAAATAAGGAAAATCACATCAAAGAAATACGAGACATAGAAGAATCAAGCAGAAATTTTATTTTTTGTACTTTTTATTATTATCTTTAACTAATACAAAATAGTAATAGAAGAAAATAGCATTATACATGATACAAGATTTCACTAAACAAAGTAATAGG
>PVKA01049533.1:0-13190 GCA_004027165.1 Ctenomys sociabilis | reverse complement strand
CTATACATTTTTGGTGAGATAAGGACAAAAGGAACTAACTGCAAAGAAATCGCGATAATTTGAGGCAGCCAGGCATGGTGGCACATGACTATGATCCCAGTACTTGGGAGGCTGAGGCAGGAGGATTGGTGCAAGTTTGAGGCCAACCTGGGCTACAGAGCAAATTCAAGGCCAGCCTGAAATGCACAGTGAAACTCTGTTTCCAAAAAAACCAACTTTGATGCAGAAGTTCCTTTCCTTTTGTCTTCAGCAACGTTTTTCTTAAAAATCTTTTATTATAGATTTTTAATAAATTTCTGTTTACTTTGTTCAGAACAGAACAATATAAAAGAGGGACTGGTAGAAATGGGGATGCGTCCTCACCTCCTGCTCCTTGCACCTTCCCCCGTGAGCAGGTATTCACACTAGTCTCTGTGTTGCCCTTGCTGGGTTTCTTTTGCTTGGGTGGGGGAAAATCAGCAAATCTGCACGTTTACCACATTTACTTATTGCCTCTTGTTTTTCACACAGTGCGCCACCGGGGCCTAACATTTTCCACTTCACGAAATATTTTGGTAATCCCTCTGTCTTAGTTACTCTTCTGTCGTTGCTGGGACAAATACCCAACACCCAAAATGAAGGAAGGAAAGGTTTATTTAGCTTACACTTACTGGAAGTCCATATTCAGCTTGTTCCAAGGCAGAAGGGCACATGGCAGAGAGCATCAGTTCATGGCGGCGAAACAGCAACAACAAAGAACAAAGAGCAATGGCTGCAGAAAGTCTTCTCTCTGTCTCTTATATTACATTCCGGCTGTCTGCCAATCCCAGTGGATCATGAATTAATCACAAACTCTAGAAGTCCCCACCCCATGAATACATGAGACTTTGGGAGAACAACTAGACACAAACCATAATGCCCTCCTTATCAATTGATAAAAATCGTTCTTCTTCATATTTGTTATGTCTGCATGCTTCATATAGATACACCAGTGTGACTACTAGAGGGTACTTGAGTTATTACCAATGTTTTACTATTACAAGTAAAATAATAATGAAAAGCTTTGTGCATATGCTTTTCCCTATATATATGGAGGTAGATATTTAATGTAATTTTCTAGAAATTGTTTTGCTAGGTCAGAAGGTAAATAAGGTAATCAGTGTTCGCCATCTCCAAGTTCCCTAACAGGCACCTTAGTGGCGCACACTGGGGGATGGTTCTTGCGTCCTCCACGGCCTCGCCAGCAGAGGGTGCTATCGAGCTTTTGACCTACTCAGTCTTAGGCATTTCTTTTATTGTGAGCAAAGTCGAACGCAATTTTACATGTTTGGGGGCCATTTGTAAATCTCTTCTGTAAACATTTTCTGTCCATGTTCTCTATCATGTTATTTTTAGATATCATTATATTTTTATTTTTAGCTACTCTTTATACACTAAAGAGATTAGTTCTTTAAAATGTTGAAAATGTTCTCCATTAGCTTTCAGTTGTCTTTTGATTTTGCTCATGACATGTTATACCTTGCAGGAAACACATCTTACTTCATGTTGTCAAATTATTAAGATTTTCTATTACTGCTCTAGGATATTGCTTTAAAATTTTAAAAAGCTTTTTTAAACCTATTCATAATTTATGTTTTCTTCTAGTGTTTTTGTTGTAACCCAAAAATGAGGCAGGCTTGAAAGGAAAAAGAAGCACTTTATTTTAGCTGGTACCCAGCGGCGGACACCCTACAACACATACTAAGGTGCACACTGAGGTGGGGACACAAGGATTTTTTTTTTTTTTTTTTTTTTTTTTTTTTTTTTTTGTCTTTTTGAGACAGGGTCTCACTATGCAGTTCAGGCTGGCTTTAAGCTCACTTTGTAGCTCAGGCTGGTCTCGAACTCACAACAATCCTCCTGCCTCAGCCTCCCGAGTGCTGGGATTACAGGCATGCGCCACCATGCCCGGCTTGACACAAGGATTTTTAAGCTTGAAAACTGAAAACAAGGGGGAGAACTAAGGCGGAGGATTCAGGGAAGGAGTCATTTTCTTATCTGGACAGGCAGTTTAAGGTCTTTAGGAAGCTTACTTGGGCCTAGATGCAGTTCTTGCTTTTGGAATCGAGGGAGACATCTGGTGACAGTTAAACACATTTTGTTAAACTTGGGGGAGCATTTCTTATCTGTTTAAGCAGTCACAGTCTTGCAGTTAAAACATCTGGGTGGAGTTTATAGAGGACAAAATATCACAAAATGGAGTTCATGTAAGTTTTACAAAATGAAGTTGGTTAAGTCAGCTTACAACAGGGATCATTATGACAGAAGAAATTTTCAGGCGACCTCCGCAGCCACCGGGGAAGAGCACGGCCGGGTTTTGTCCCAGCGCCGCAGGACTTCTGCTGGGTGATTGAACTTTGGATCTCAATGCAGAAACATGGCCATGGCGACCAAAGGAGGCACCATCAAAGCTGCTTCAGGATTCAATGCCACTGAGGATGCCCAGACCCTGCGCAAGGCCATGAAAGGGCTTGGCACTGATGAAGATGCCATCATTAAGGTCCTGGCCTCCCGCAACACAGCCCAGTGCCAGGAAATCAGGACAGCCTACAAGACCACTGTCGGCAGGTAGCTGATAGAGGACTTAATGTCAGAACTGAGCGGCAACTTCGAGCAAGTGATCACAGGGATGATGACGCCCATCGTGCTGTACGATGTGCAAGAGCTGCGAAGGGCCATGAAGGGAGCTGGCACAGCTGAAGGCTGTCTGATTGAGATCCTGGCCTCCCAGTCCCCCGAGGAGCTCCAGCACATCAAGCAGACCTACCAGCATCAATATGGGCAGAGCCTTGAAGATGACATTTGCTCTGACACTTCCTTCATGTTCCAGAGAGTCCTGGTGTCCCTGTCAGCTGGTGGCAGGGATCAAGGGAATTACCTGGATGATGGTCTCGTGAAAAAGGATGCCCAGGACCTGTATGATGCTGGTGAGAAGAAGTGGGGAACAGACGAGGTGAAATTCCTAACTATCCTCTGCTCCTGGAATCGAAATCACCTGTTGCATGTATTTGATGAATACAAAAGGATATCAAAGAAGGATATTGAACAGAGCATCAAATCTGAAATATCTGGTAGCTTTGAAGATGCTCTGCTGGCTATAGTAAAGTGCATGAGGAACACATCTGCATATTTTGCTGAAAGGCTTTATAAATCGATAAGGGCTTGGGCACCGACGACAACACCCTCATCAGAGTGATGGTTTCCCGAGCAGAGATTGACTGGATATCCGGGAAAACTTCAAGAGGCTCTACGGAAAGTCGCTGTACTCTTTCATCAAGGGTGACACATCCAGAGACTACAGGAAGGTGCTACTCATTCTCTGTGGGGGAGATGATTAAAATAAAGTCCCTAAAAGGATAGCAAGATCCTCAACATTGAATTTGTTTTTAAACTTCATTTTTCTACACTGCTATTAGCATTATCTCAGAATGCTTATTTCCAATTAAAATGCCCACAGCTGCTTCATAGGGTTAGACTGTATTATTATCATCTATAATTAGTCATTCTGACGCCTTATGCTGTACTTGCATTTCAATGCTTATAAGCTATAAATGGAGATTTAAAATGAAAAATTAAAATGTACTTTCTTGCCTTTAACAGATTATTTTCCCATTTGTGTCACAGAAATTGAATATATTATTCAATAATTTTTAGTAAAATAGATTTTTAAATGGAAGATTGGAACATTGCTGTCAAATAATTTTCTTACCTAAGCCTACTTTCACAGAGGCTGATAATTTCTTTATTTGAAGTTGTGAATATTGAGGTAGCAAGACTAACCATCCCATTTTCTATGTGTACATTATCATAGATGGAAACATCTACAAATCTTGTTTTGGTTGTATCAATAGTGTCAGCTGATCTTTACTAAGTTTGGTGTAGAAGACTGCCTTTATCTCATCATATGTTAAGATCACTTTCTTCACGTTGAAGTATACCAAAGTCAGATAAAACAGACTAAATATTAAGTTTGGTTAAACAGTTACGTGGTTATTAAACATAAGTCTCAACATTCCAGAATGTTATGATTCATGTCTTAATCTAGTTTAAAAGTTAATAGTAAAAAAAAAATACTTCGAATGAGATCATTCTGATAATGGTATAGTACTCTGAATTTTGCTTGACTTAAAACATTTGTGGTAAAAATTATTAAATCTTTCTGATTTTGTTGATTTATAGTAATTCACATACACACTGTGCCTTTTGAGCCCTACATTCATTGTAAAAGTGAAAGTGGTTTTAGTAAAAATTCAGTTTGTCTACAACATGGAAAAGTAATTTTAGTAAAAAATGATGGCACAAAAAAAAAAAAGAAATTTTCAAGAGCTTGACCTAGTATGAGGATGGCACTTACAGAACAGAATGGTGGTGCTTGGGTTAAGCTAAAACATTCCCCACTGATTTTAGGGGGTGAGTTAAATCATTAACTCACTGGTGTAGCTCTAGGGGGTAACTGTTCATAACCTTAGATCCATAGGGCCATAAGTTTTATAGTTTGTAATCTATCTTTAATGTATCTTATCAACCTGTTAAGGAGGCAAGGGCTGATAGAGATGCACAAGAGGATAATTAGGAGGGGTCCAGCTGCTGTGGAGATCAAGGTTGTTAGCCAAGGGGAGGAGGACAAGGGATAAGCAGCTGAGTAAATGCAGGTCCCAGGAAGTCCATGTACGTCCCCCAGGGTGAGAAGTGGTTTGTGTCCCCACCAGCAGGTGGGATGGTCAGAAGAGGAGCTGTGGAGTAAGGAGATGTTAGCAGTCGAGGGAGTTCCTGCATAGAAAGGAGGTCAAGAGGAGAGTCAGAGCCAACAGGCTTCAGTTAGTTTGGGGTTGCTGAGGTTGAGTACTGGAAGCTAATCTCAAGAGGGAGAAAGGGGTCAGGAGGAGGGGAAGTTAACCTAAGGGGGTCTCCCATAAAGGGCTTGAATAAGGGGTACAGCACACGTGCAGGAGGGCAAAAGGAAGAAGACTCAAAAAAAAAAAAAAAAAACAAAAAGGAAGAAGACTCACCCAGTTTTCGCCAGTTTTTAAGCCCATTTTGGTTATTACTGACTTTAAGGTCTGGTTTATCCTCTCTACTTGTCCTGAACTTTGAAGCCAGTAGGCACAATGGCGTTTCTAATCAATATGTAAGGCCTGAGATAACTTTTGAGTTACTTGAGCTATGAAAGCCGGGCCATTGTAGGACCCCATAGATAAGGGCAGGCCAAATCTGGGAACTATTTCATATAGAAGCTTTTTGACTACCATTAGAGCTGATTCTGATTTGGTCAGGAAAGCTTTGACCCATGCAGTGAAGGTGTTGACCAGGACTAGAAGGTACTTATGGCCCTGAACTCCGGGTTTTTCCATTTTTGTAAAATCTATTTTCTAATGTTCTCCTGGCATAGTTCCTCGATGTCTGTTGGTTTCTAGATGTTTGTGTCCTTTGGGATTAACAAGTTGGCACTGAGGGCATCTGATACTTATGGATCGAGCAATTTTAGATAGTTGAGGGATGAAATATCAATCTCAGAAGAGGAGAATAAGTTTTGATCCTCCAAACTGTGTGGCCTGGTGGGCTTGTTGGTTAAGTTCAACCCCCAGTGCTTCAGGGAGCAGAACCCGCTTATCGGGCAATTGATGCCAGCCCCCAGGGATGCTTGGCTTGGCTTGGAGTCGGGCTGCCAAATGCAAGTCTTTTTGAGGGTTGGAGGCACTAACAGCACTGTAGCAGCCTTCTCAGTCCCCACTGATTTTAGGGCAGCCTCTCGGGCTGTAGCATCAGCCAACTTGTTGCCTAGTACAATAGGGTCGTCCCCAATCTGGTGTATGATGGCCAGTGTTTTGGGCATCCAGATGGCTGCCAACAAGTCTAGGATCTGTGGGGTGTTTTTCATTCTTTGTCCTTCAGAAGTTAAAAGGCCTCTCTCTTGATAAATGGCACCATGCACATGGGCAGTAGCAAATGCATACCTGTTACTGGTGTAAATGTTGATGTCTTTTTCCTCAGATAGTTTGAGGGCCTCAGTGAGAGCTATGAGTTTGGCTTTACTGGGCCAGAGTTCCCAGTTCTGGTTCTTGGCTCCAAAGAACCTGAGTGTCAGTGTTGACAATGACTCCTGCGACCTGCTTACCCTGATGGATGAAACTGCTCCCCTCTGAGAATTAGGAGGGGGCTCCCGTAGCATTTTATCCACTAAGTCTGGTTGCAGTCTGGAGAGGTGCTTGATAATCTCAGAGCAGTTACGCATCAGTAACGAGGAGACATCATCTGGCAGCAGCGTGGCCAGGTTTAAGGCAGAAGTCTCTCTGAAGCTAATAGTAGCTGGATCCAAAAGTAAGACTTGATAATGCATAGAAATTCGTGCTGGATGGTTTTCTGGCTGGGCCGTGCGAGTTTAGCTTGTAACTTTTGGTAGGTCTTGGCTGATCCAGTAGCTCCTAAGACTCTCAGGGATTTTCCAGTGAGAGCTCCTGGGCGTTGGGTGAGTACAGAGTGAGATGCCCCTGAGTCTACCAGGAAGTCAACTGGTTGACCTCCCACATTTAGGGTTAGCCAGGGCTGTGGGGGACCAGAACAGCCCCGACCCCCTCAGTTGTGGGGCAACAGGGCTTTGGCATCCCTTTGGAGCTTTGCTTTGAGCTTAGGGCAATCCTTGTGTCAGTGTCCTTTTTCTTTACAGTGCTCACATTGGTCCTTATCCAAGGGTGTGCGAGTCTTGGCCACTTTATCAGCGAGTACCTCTAAGACCTTACTTAACTTTTGATCTCTTGGGTCCTCGCGATTATCAAATACCTTCTGTGCTATTTCTAGTAACTGACTAAGGGGCATCCTCTCGAATCCCTCAGGTTTCTATAGTTTGCGTTTTATATATGGGGCTGACTGGGTAATGAAGGCTATGTTAATAGCTTTCGCATTTTCAGGTGCCTCCGGATCAATTGGGGTATAAATGCGATAGGCCTCTTGTAATCTTCCAGAAACCCAGCAGGAGACTCAGTTGCCAATTGCCTTACCTCTGATACTTTGGACAAGTTGGTAGGTTTCCTGGCCGCTGCCTTAAGGGTTCCCACGAACAACTGGCGATACCGATCGAGAGCCACCTTACCTGCGTCTGAATTGGGGTCCCAGTTTGGGAGGGATAGAGGGAAACTGCGTTCCAGTCGCTGTGGGTCTGAGGATGGGTTTCCGTCTGGGTCGCGTACAGCCTTCTGTCCAAGGGTGCGAATGCGCTCTCTTTCGTCAGTGGTGAAAAGGGTCTAGAGAAGCTGCTGACAATCATCCCAAGTGGGGCGGAGGGTAAAGAAAATGGATTCTAAAAGAGAAATTAGACCTTGGGGTCCTTAGAAAAAGGCAGGTTTTGTTGTTTCCAATTATAGAGGTTGGAGGTCGAAAAAGGAACAAAGGTGAACATAGGGGCTTGGGGCTTCTCGGGGTTGAGTATCTCGCAAAGGAGGCGAAGAACACGAGTCTTGGTCTTGGACAGAGGAATCTGGGGACTCGGTCCTCTGGTGGCTACAGGTACGCATGGGGCTAGGAGCACGCAGTGCAGATGGCTCAGGAGGGGGATGTACAACAGTGTGTAGGGGGTCCTTGAGGTGATCTGGTGGGCGAGAAGGGGGCTTAGATTTTAAGGAACCCAAGAGTGGAGGATTTTGGGGTTTTGGGACCCACAAGGGAGGGTCATAGAGGATGTCGATCCAGACGTGAATATATATTATTTGATTTGGGTTAATGGGGGGGGGAGGACATATTGTTGGACAGCTTGTGCTATGGAAAGACTGAAGGAGCCCCCGGAGGCCATTCAGGAAACCCAGTGAGCCACTCCATTTCACAAAAAAGGCGTAGGTTACCTGGATGTACAGGTTTACCATAGCCCTTGGCTCAGTCCCTGAAATCACCAAAATGGTTAAGAACCAAAGAGAAGAGGAGACAGGGAGGTCGAGGACAATTAACTCATGTTAGTATAATACACAAAAGACAAACAGCAAAACACAATAAGAAAGAAAGAAAGGAGGACTGCGGCCGCAAATGTTTTCCCTTTCCAGACTCTGGAAAGACCTGCAAAAGGAAACAGAGGGGGATTTTGTCCTGTGAAACCTAAGGGACCAAGGTGACGCATGCGCAATTTTGAAAATCTGGGAGATCTCTTGGGGTCGAAACCCCGAGGGCCCCGAAACAGAGTGCCGGCCGAAGACTCACTAATAACGGAGGGTGTCCCGCTCCGCGGCAAAAGGGACACCAGGTCCGTCTGCCCCAACAGATGTGCACCGAAAATTCAAAATAGCTCAAGCCCAAAATGGTACTTACCTTTGGCACCTTCGGGAGAGTTGAGTTTCCCGTGGGGATCTCGGACGTTGCAACCCAAAAATGAGGCAGGCTCAAAAAGGAAAAAGAAGCGCTTTATTTTAGCTGGTACCTAGCGGCAGACACCTGCAACACATGCAAGGTGCGTGCCGAGGGGGGAGACAAGGGTTTTTAAGCTTGAAAACTGCAAACAAGGGGGTGGGGAGACTAAGGCGGAGGATTCAGGGAAGGAGTCATTTCCTTATCTGGACAGGCAGTTTAGGGGTCTTTACAAAGCTTATTTGGGCCTGGGTGTAGTTCTTGCTTTTGGAATCTAGGGAGACAGCTGGTGACAGTTAAGCACATTTTGTTAAACTCAGGGGAGCATTCCATATTTGTTCAGTCACAGTCTTGTGGTTAAAACGTCTGGGTGGGGTTTACAAAGAGGACAAAATACCACAAAATGGAGTTCACGTATTTAGGCTCTTGGAGACTGTAGTTTGCAAGACACAGGTTAGTGGGGCTTCAAATCAGTCCTCTGGAGAAAGCAAGGAAAGTGGAGGCTTAAATAAGCGAGCACTGCAAAACAGTACAAATGCCTTTGCAAGAAGCTAGTACTAGCCAGGCATGGTGGTGTGTGCCTGCAGTCACACACTTGGGAGGCTGAGGCAGGAGGATTGCTGTGAGTTTGAGGCCACCCTGGGTAACAAAGTGGTCCAAGGCCTGCCTGAACTGTGTGGTGAAAACCTGACTCAAACAGATTTTTAAAAAGTTGTGCCGAAAATAAAAGAAGTATTGACTATTCTTGTTTCTGTTCAGATCATATAAATCTTTTGCCTTTCGAAAAAGTACTAAAAGGGGAGCCAGAGAGATATCTCAGTAGAATAAGCACTTGCCTGGCAAGCACAAGGGCCTGAGTTCCATCCCTGGTTCCGCCAAAAAACAAAGAAAAAGTACTAAAATTGAAACGGTACTGAAATGGAAAAAGAACAGCTATCTGTAGAAGCATTAGAAAATGAATAGAATAATTCATATGCTTTGTAAAAATGTACATACAACAGGAGTCAGACACCTCTTATGTGCTTCTGCAATCCAGGTGGCATCTGGTGTAGTGACCTGTGGTCAGAAGGTGACACCCTAGGCCAGAGCTGGGACTGCGCATCAGTCCCCTCCCGGTGGCTTCCCGACTCTATTCTGAACGCCTCTTTCAAATCCTTTTAATCGTCATTTCCGGTTTATTTTCACAAGACAATGCTATCAGAAAGCAGAATAATGCACACACCAGCAGTCCATTTTCTAAAGTTACCACAACCCATTTCTGCTTTACAGAAATTCTCCCTTTGTATTACTAATTAGAATATTTGATTTAAATCTAGCTAACTTTTTTTTAAAAATGTATTTAGTACAGGGTGTATAGGGTCTCATTACACAGATTGGACTCCTAAGGATCTTCTTGTTTTTGAGCCTCCCAAATGCTGGGATCACAGGCATGAGCCCCTATGCCCAGTCTCAGTTGATGTCTCAGCGTGCCTCAGGGGTGGGGCCAGCACGGTACCCCAGGGATTGAACCCTGGTCCCTGTGTTTGCCTAAAATTTTTTGTCTTTTTTTTCTTTTTTGTGGGTTGTACCAAGGATCAAACTCAGACCTTGCACTTGCCAGGCAGGCGCTTATGCCATTGAGCTATATCCCTGGTCCCTCTGCTAAGTTTTTGGCTTTCTCCATGAAATTGCATGAACCTCTGACTTTCTATTTGTGTGACAAAAACTTGCTGTAATTGTTTTTCCACAGAGGAGTCATATTGCTCTGCAGGCCCTACTCAACAGGATGCTGTTCAAAAAGGTTGTCATGATAGGTCATTGATTGGGATAGAATATAAATCGTGCTACAGTACTGTCTTCACAAAACTTTGAGTTCAGAATTGTTATAAAAACAGGGTAGTAGGGTGTCATATTTGAATCATTACAGCTTTGCAGTAAGCTGGTAGGAAACTTAAAAATAATGTTGTAATTCATGAAACAGAAGTATTTGGAGTTGCAAAAAGCATCATGTCTAATCTCTACTGGGGGGGAGCGTTTAGTTCCATTTTTGTAATATGGTTTGCAAAGTGCTCTGCTGACATAATCTCATTTATCTAAGAACAATGGTGCAGGGTAGGTGGGAAGGACATCTCTCTGGGGAGGGAGGAGAGAGAGGAAGAGGAAGAGGAAAAGGAAGAAAAGAAAGCAGAGGGGAGGGGAACAGAGGGTAGAGAAGAGGAGAGGAGAGGAAGGAAGAGGAAAGGAGGGGAGGAGAGAAGAGAGGAAGGGATAGGAGAGGGGAGAGGAGAAAGGGGGAGAGAGAGAGAGAGAGAGAGAGAGGAGGAGGAGGGAGGACAAAGCCATGATGGGAGAGGCATGCTGTGTGGCCCCTCTCCCCTCACCTCTGGACTTGGCCAAGATGCAGCTAGCTGCCACTAGAATCCACCTTTTAAAGCAACTCTAGTCTTCCTGGCATTGCTCAGCTTTTCAGTACAGGAAGGGATAATCAGGATCTCTTGGGATTGCAAAGAGAGAAACCTCAGTCAGTTTCTACCGCCCCTCGGTGGGAGTGAGGACTTCCTCCCTGGTCATCTCTAAGATGGCTTCTAGCTCAGAATGTGCTCTGTAAGAAGATGGTCCTCCTCAGAACTGTACTCTCTACCTGTGACCCGGGCACAGATCTGCCCTCCTTCTGCCTCCACTGGGACCACTGGGTCTCAACCTTGGTTGCACAGTAGTTTATGATGAAAACTTCAGAACCCTAAAGCATACTGCAGACCAACTATGTCACACGTTTGAACATCAAAATGTTAAACTCCCCAGCTGATTCTAATGTGCTACAGAGGCCAATATGTTGAAAGTTATAGAGCTACGGTGATTATTCTCTTGTCAACCCACAGCTTTTTTTTTTTTTTTTTTTTTTTTTTTTGGTGGAAGTGGGGATTGAACTCAGGCCCTTGCATGTGTGAGGCAAGCATTTCCTCTACTGAGCCACCTCCCTGGCCCCTCATATCTCTTCTTAAGTGGGTCAGCTCTTGATTTGAACCTGATAAAATGTGTTAATTCCTGATTGATCTGCACAGCTAACTTAGGTTTGATTTCTGAAGCACTCCTGCTCAGCCTCATTTGAACCTCCCTTGGGTTTTCTGCAGTTCATAGGTGAGGATGTGGAGGCATATGGGCTCTTCCTAAAATGTGCCAAAGTCACCGAGCAACTAAGTGGCAGAATTGGCACTGAAACCAACTACTGAGGGCTGGTGATATAGTGCTGCAGACCAAAGCACCTGCATAGGCAAGCTCAGGCAAGTGCAGGGACGTGGTTCTATCCTGGGTACCGCATGCTGTGCCAGCACCCCCCCCCCCCGCTGTGGGCTGAGCCAGCCAGAGTCTGGACGTAGTGGCACGTGCCTATAATCCAGGCACTGGGAAGGCCGAAAACAGGAGGATCACTATGAGTCCAAGCTGCGTAGAGAGACCCTGCAACAACCAAATACATTAAAAAAAAAAAAAAAAAAAAAAAAAAAGAATTAAAACCAAATAACCCTGACATCAATATGTGTCACAATTTCAGAGCATCCCTGCTTTCTCCATAACTTTTTGGGGTGTTTTTTATTATTGTTGCTCTTGCTTGTTTGAGACAGGGTCTCACTATATAGTTCGGGTTAGTGTGAGCTCACCATGATCCTCCTGCCTCAGCCTACGTAGGATGAAAGCTGTGCACTACCATGACAGACTCCATGAATTATTGGCTTAATGATTGCTCTACTCCTTTCAGAATCAGAGGTGGCAACTGAGAGCAGTTCAGATCTCCCTCCTACTTGTTCTTAAGAATGTTCTGAGATTCTTCCTGGCCAAGGAGACCCCATACACTGTACCTTCCTTGCCTAGAAAAATGTCTCACACCTGGTGTGACTTATACTCTAAGCTACATGAGCTATGTTGCAATGTCATATTCCCATATATCCTAAAATAAGTACTTCATGAAACTGATACTATGGTTATTCACCCAGAAACAAAACATTTCATCAACTACAAGTCTACAGTGAGTGGAATGAACCCCACAAGACTTAAAAAATTAAACAGCTCGATAAAAACAAACAAACAAACAAAAAAGCAGAGCAGTTTGAATGAAAAAATATCTTGAAGAAATACATCATGACCTAGAGTTGCCCTACTTGATCAGAGCCTGGATGCCCGCACTCACTCCCCTTTTCCTTTTAGAAAGAAAGCTGCCTGCCTGGCAGTGAAAGAGCGCCTGCAGAGTGGCCTGCAGCGATGCTCAGGGGCTCCGACGAGCCTGCACCAAACACTTTACAAATGGGAGTAAAGCTGACTTTATTTTGATTGTGTCTCCGCAGCGCGGACTGCTCCAACAAATCAGGGTGGCGATACCTGGAAGCTGCTGCTGTAGTGTCCCTCCCCAGGAAGCCCGCTCACGGCAGGGTGTGTTTCAAATAGCAGCCAGGCATCAGCCTTTGAGGTCACCCGAGCAGCGCTGTCCTCACTTCTTTCCGCCACACGGTGTCACTGTCCAAGACCTTCTGGTCCATCCTAACCAGCGCCCTTGCTGTGAGCAATCCTGGGGTGCCACACCCTGCTTGGAGTCTCAGAGGGGCCTCTCTTACTAAAAAGTGAAAAGAGAAAAAAGTAAGTTCAGCTTCTCTTCTAGGGCTAAGATGAAATAATACCAAATGTAGTTTCAGCCTTCTTCCCAGTGAAATTACAGATTTATGACATACTGTCTGGTTTGTGATTGGAAAATTCCCCCTCCTGAATGCGCTTCTTCCCCTCCCTGGCTCTGATTTTCCTTTCATTCCACTCTGCCCAAGTACTGTCGGCCTCTGGCCAGGCGCGCTGAACAGGCTGCGCGGGGTCCAGTCAAGAACAGA
>PVKA01049532.1:0-13188 GCA_004027165.1 Ctenomys sociabilis | reverse complement strand
GATAGTGGAGGTCTTCTATATTTTGGTGGCTCCAAGGCAAATGACAGCAATTCATGGCCACAGAAAACAATGAAGAGCAGAGGAGAAGCAGAAGCTTCAGTGCATTTGTAAAGAATGTTATTTAAGCTGACTGAGAAGACTGGCATTCCACCCCAAAGATCAGAGCTGCTTTGAAGTATTTCAACTGTAAAGTGGCTTGGTGAAGATCAGAACTCCGCCCAGGAAGGGGGAGGGCACAGATGCTTTTCTAAACTCCTTTATATGCCCTTTTGTGCTGAGTCACTCTCAATTGGCCAACGCTAGGGTCAAGTCCCATCTCTCCATGGTGTGTAGTCAACAGCAGAATTCAGCCAAGTGGCGAGATCCAGACAAGCTTCCAGACCCAACCCAGCCAAGCTTCCAACATCTGAAGTTGACAGAATGGATCAACCACAATCCTCCCCTTGTCAAATTGTCAACTACACATACACTTTTTAAAACCAGTCTCCAGATACAAATACATGCTCATTAACATTTTACAACTTGGACATTATAAAACTGCTTTAGCAGTTATTCAGAATCACTACTGAGTCTATTAACATTATATTACATGAGAAGCATAACATTTTTCCCCTGACCCTGCAAAGACTCCTGCACATCCTTTTATGCAAAGGCACTTGAGTCTATCGTCAAGAGATGCCAAAGTCCTAACAGTTTCAGCACTGCCAAGTGTCCAAGCACCAGGACCTAAGGCAAACTCTTAGGTGTGAGACCCTGTAAAAGTGAAAAGTTAAACACTCTGAACATTCAAAAGCACAAGTTAAACATTACCATTTTGAAAGTATACATAGGAGGACACAATCCATTGGGACCAAGGTAAGTTTAAACTTCAAAAAGTCAAACAATAAGTCTTGTAGTTCCCTGTGAACCATATAAAGTAGCCTGCAATGAATGGTGTGCTTCTAAAACCTTATATGGTTCCACTCCTACTGCAGTTCTGCTTTTGGGAAGGGCTTGTTTTTCTGTCTCTTTTTAGCTCTCTTTAGACAATCTATAATTCTGGCATTTTTAACTTTTGAAGATTCAGTTGTATACAGTTTTCACTGCACAGTTTCACACAATGTGCCTCTCAGAGCCACATGGCCTGGCCTTCCACACCTTCTCAAATCTAGCCAGAAGCCTTCTTAAACTTAGAACTCTTGCATTTTGCATGCACCAAAAACCAATGCCACATGAAAGATGCCAAAGGCTGCTACCAGCTTCAGCAATAGCCAGGATTTGTTATTTCATGGCTGTACAGAATGAATGCCTGGATTTTGAGCACTCTGACCCTGATTCTGAGGAAAAATTTTGTGTGCTAGTGTTATTCTGGAATGTGATATGGCTGCCTCCTCTCATTTGGAATCTTCTGTGGCTACCCCCACTGTTTTGGTACATGAGTCTCTGTGGATGTCTCCTCAAAACAAAGTCCCTCGTGCTTGTGATTCTGAGGCTGCAAAGAGTGAGAAGCAGCCACCGCCTGTGATGCTCTCAGGATATCTTTTCTATTCTCCTATTCCTCCCTGACAGTTCAGACCTCAGCTCTATCTTGTCTATCCACAGCCATTCTAGTACCCCCCTTCTGGCCAAACTTACAACATTTTAAATCATCTCGCTGGGCTCTTTGCAGTTGAATCTCAACATATATATAACTAAAATCTCCCAGCAATAGGCATGCGATTACCTCAATATTCGACTGTCTTGAGACTTTTTCTCAGACTAATTAGTCCAATGTGCTTAATTTCAGTCTCAGGCAGTCTATGGACAGGAGCAAAAGTAGGAAAAACTTTTTTGCCAAGGCATAACATAAATCATCTTCAGTCCAACAAGCAATGCAGTCCTTCTGCCCAGCAGAAACTTCCTGGAGTGGTCGTACAGGGACGCTGTCATTCTTGGACTTCTGAACTCTGACCATAATCTCCCATACAGAAGAGCTGAAGACATTCTAGCTCTTCAATAGTAGGACACATTTTCAAAGCATTTTATTTCTTTCCATCAGCGATTCTCAAAAGCTTGTTATCCACATGGTCAGGTAGATTCTCAGCAACAGCCCCAGTCCTTGTATCAAATTCTGTCTTGGTTACTTTTTATTTGTTGTTGTGACTAAATACCAATGTCCAAAATAAAGGTAGAAAAGGTATATTTACCTTGTAGCTAGTGGAGGTTTCAGTCTATATTTCGATGACTCCAAGAAAATGGCAGCAGTTCATGTTTGCAGAAAACAACAAAGAGCACAGGAGGAGCAGCAGTTGCAGCTTCCATCAAGACTGTTTCTTCCATGTTGACTGTGAAGACAGGTGCTCTACAGGGAACATTAGAGCTCCTCCCACGTGGAATGGCTGTGGATATCAAGCTCCTCCCAAGTTGTGTGGCTGTGGATATCAAGCTCCTACATAGTGGTGTGGCTGTGAAGTGGCACAGGGAAGATCAGATCTCTCCCCAGGAAGTGGGGTGCACAAGCCTTCCCCAACTCTTTTGTATACCCTTTTGGTGCTTGGTCACTTTGCGGCAGGACTTCCATGCCCTAGTGTGGGCCCCGACACCCAAAAGCATGGAATGGACAAGTAAATCCAGCCAAGCTTCCAATATCTTAACTTGACCCAATGCATCAATCACGACAGGGTGCCACCAGGGCTATAGATTTGCTGGCACAAGCACCAGACTGGCAAGCTCAGGGGCCTGAGGTTCAATACCAGTACCAAAGCAAAACGATAAAGAAAGGCGCTTAGGAAGGATGGGGTGGCATACTTGCTTGTCTTGATGTCCTGGTCTCCATCGACATTCTTTGGGGACTCTGTTGCCTGTAGAATAGGTTAGAGAGAATCATACAAGACAGTAATATAACATATCTAGTACTGCTTCATAATGGACAGCTACTACGGATGAGGCTCTGGTTCATTTAATGCCAACACTTGTATGTGAACAGAGGATCCATATGTAATAGCATGTTTTGTCAGGAGAAAACTGTTGAAGAGTTCTTCTAAGAGGAGTGGTGCAGGACAATCCCTTAAAGATTCCTGATAAGAGGCTGAAATTATTCTGGAGGTAAAAGGGAACAAATTGAATCTTGACCAGGGGCAGATGCTTTAGTGAGCACTCATCCATGGTCCAGAGGGGTCGTCAGCCCCTGCTGATGCTACTGACATAAGACATTGGGCGGTGCTCTCTACCAACGCCTCATCTAGCATGTTCTAAGAACACTTTTGAAGACCACAGAACCCAAAACCTCTGGAACTCTGCAGAGGTTGCCCACCTTTATTGGAAGTGCTTAGGGAGGGCACGGCAGAGGCACCAATTCATTCAGAGAAATATCTCGAAGGAGAAGCCATAATCTTGATGCTGGTCCCTTTTAAAGCCCCATGTTCCATTTCTTTCACAAGCCTTTTAAACAGGCCAGGGAGCAATGTGGAGCCCCAGAGAGCACAGTACTTCCAAAGAGACGCATGTGGATGTCTACATCACAATTCATGATGATATTGCTTGCCATTTTTGAGAGCCCTGGGACTCGGATGCCCAAATGTCAGGACTGAAAAGCACAACAGGACCCTTGTGCAGAAGGTCCTTGATGTAGCTGATATTTCCATCCGGCAGTCTGTACTTGGTCACAACATTCTTCTGCCTCCTGTGTGGCTTTTTCTTGAGCTCAATGGTGATATAGCTCAGCTTCATTTTGATAGATTCCCCTCCGCCTTGTAAAGGATGCAAGAATAGGTACATTCTTCATCCAGGAGGAGGAGGAGCATGAGGTGCTCTATGATGTCCCTCCCTGCCACAGAAAGCTTACTGATCATATGACAGAACCACAGGTATACGGTGCTGGCACTGCTTGGATGCTCACGCTCAGGGGAGACCATGAAATACCTCAAACATGATTTTGGTGGCTTTCTCATGGGCTTCTCTTGGGTTTAAGGGGGATCCAGTCATCGGTCAAAGCTGGTCACAGAGTTTAACTCTCAGCAACCAATGCAGAAGGTGTTTCCATAGTTTCTCTGTGTTGTCCTGTCTTATTATTCCTCGCTTGACAAGACAGTGCAAATACTGGGCTCATAGCTGGAACAGGACCTGCGACTTCCACAAAGTATTTCTCCTGGCTGGCTGGCACAAAGGTTATGGTGAGTTTACGTTGACCCACCACAGAGACTACCACGACATGGCTGGCAGCACCATGGTTACACAGTCCCACTTTACAGAGTCTGGAGCCACTGTGTCTGGCCCTGCTGGTCTTTCTTGTTCACCTAAAGTAGACATGTCTACACTGGTTCTCTTGAAGTTCACGAAGTAAAGAAGACTTAGGGTATTTTGAGGGACAATAGGTCCCTCTGGAAGATTAAAAGGCACAGAATTTTAACATTATCAAGCTGTTGCCCTGGTGACATGACCAGGCTAGCCCTAATCCAGCAGAACAACCTGTCCTCGCCCCATGAAAGCTGTCTCCTTGCTGGAGGCCCAGTGACTACTGAGGCCTTTTCCCAGTGGCTTGTGTGCCATGCCACATTGTAGCCAAGGCAACAATTGTCTCCAGTTGGCATCAGCACAGTGCAGCCCCCGAGCTTCCAGCACTGCCTCCTCAGTGAGACTCAACACAGAGATAGGCACACATGCACCTGTGCCTGGCCTCAGAAACCAAAAGCAAAACCTCCTTTGACAAAGAGGAAGCGGTCACACCATGAGCTATCTCATATATCTACCTTCCATACCCTGCTGAGCTGTTGCATGTCGATGACAAAAAGAGCACTGTCTTTGTCTTAGGGGAGGCGCAAAACATCAGGCCCAGGTCCAGGTTTTGTAGGAAAGGCAGCAATGCACATGAAATTCATTGTCTTTTGTATCCTTTCAATTTGTATTTGTACTGTTAACTTGGAGTTGAATATCACTTAGCATGCAACACACCCAGTTTTAGAGATTTCACTGTGCTCTTCTTTCTGTGATATCTGATCTTCACAGGTGTGTTGAAACTTGAAAAAAAAATCACTTCAGAGTATTTTCCTTACCTCCCAAATCCCCACCCTTTGGCTCTAGCCACTGTTCTCAGAGCATCCTTCTGCTCCCTGTGCATCGCTAAAAGCATTTGCTGATCTGGTTCATCTTACAGTTTCTGCATTTCTCCTCAAAATGGAAAAGCACTATGTGTGCCCTTTTGTCTCTGGCAGCATCCACTCTTCAGATTTCTAGTCTTCTAGGACATACTTTTTGAGTTCCTGTATTGATCACATGTGAAGACAGTGTGAGCTAAGTTTTGATCTTATTCCTTTTAATATGGCCAGCCAGTTACTGAACTACCATCTGCTGAGGAGACCACAATTAGCCCCACTGAGTGGTTAGCACCCTTGTCATTCAATAGCTCACCACGTATTCATGTGTTCATTTCTGGACTTTCACTTGTATTCGGTTTATCTATATTTCTCTTCTTATGCCAGGAATATGTTTCATAGTATTTTTGTTGTGTGGAAGATGTGTTGGGGTTTTACTAGAGGAACAGATATAATACAAGATGTACAAATGTGTAAGAAATCACACAATTGTCTTATGATTGTCAACATCATTTCTCATGTATATATTTTTTTTACTATTTGTCATATTCTCTTTACAAAAAGATAGAAAAGAACGTTGCCCTTGCATAGAGACCCTGCATTGAGATCTTCCTTCCAGCAGTGAGTTTTGCCACATCAGGGAGGAGATTATTGTAGGCAGAAGGTGTACAAGTACCATGGTTTCAGACTAAGGGAACTCATTGCTGCGGCTCCTGTGCTGTGTAGCTAAAATCACGTGCCTGGACCTGCTTTACTGCCCTTGCCATGGCCTAGCCCAGAGCGCCTGGTAATCAGAGCCTGCCTTGCAGTTGTCCTGCTGGTTCCCACAGTGGCACAGCACATTCCTGTGTCTGTGCATCAGACATTTACATTGGAATGACAGGCAAAACAGTCACGAATATGTGTGTTTGGGGAGCAATTGATGATCCGTCTCAATTCCATTCACACATGCTGTGAAGTAGCACCCTGATAGGACCTACTCATAGCACTGACTCATAGTGTGGTACCCTGTGACACAATATGTTAAAACATTTAACATCCTTTTGAAACCTCCAAGGAAGATTAAACATTTTCAAATGTTATTGCTGCAAACTTAGGTGTTATATAAATTCTAAAGAACATTGATTTGCTGGTCCTGCATCATCCAAGAAAGACCAAAGGCTTCTTTTATGTCCACAGGTCTGAAGAGTACATATGCTATCCAAACCACTACATTAAATTACATGTACATGAACTTTTATTGGCAAAAGCACATTACAGTCACTCCTTTCTTCTTGTAGCCAAACAACCGAAGTTATGCTCCTATGAATGACATCAACAACACTCAGCCCCACTCATAGTGCTCCATACGTGCATCGCTGACTTCTGTCCAATGACAGATTTATTGCTTTACTAATCCCTTGAATTTTGTTGCACATCCAATGCCTGCTCCTTTTATCAACCACTTTTCAAGCCTCATTGACCTTGGACCTCTCATTGACTTCCTTCCTGCTCTCAACCCAGTCAAATTGGGTCTCCTAATACAGCTTCTGCTAGGTGTACTAAACTCTGTCGCAACTGCAGAAGACTTCTGTCCAATCACTGACACCCTTCCACCATGCCAGCCAATTAGGTTTTTACCCCCACTCACTGCTCCCAGGAACTTCCCTCTTCCTCTCACTGAGCTACCATGTCACTTGACTCACTGATTCCTTCCAGCACAGAGATTCACAGACTTCCTGCTCTTCAGACACCTACCCTCCGAACCTCCCCCCACCTGAAGCTTCCTGCTTTCGCTTTCAACAGCCTCCTTCCCTCGAGCTAGATTCACCATGTCTGAAATTCCTTCCACCAGCGATCAGCTCAACCTCAGCAGCAGTGCCCAAGGCTCTAGCACGAGGAACAAAATGCGGCCACCACAAGTAGGTGACAGTGGGAGGGGAGATGGGTCCCCAGGCAAGGCTCAGGCAGCCTCTGGGACCAGGTCACCACACACCTTGCTCCAGCATGAGCATAAAGAACAGGCTGCGCAGCACTCCCTGCTGCACTATCTGCAGTGCCGCTCCATGGGCACACTGGAACACTTCCGTTTCCAGGGCACTGAGCAAAAGGTGAGCGGCAGTGCATTATCGAGGCTACCGGAGCTGCTGACCGAACGCAGGCTAGGCCTGGCCACTGTGGACAAAGTGTTTGCATCGCAGTGGCTGAATGACAGCCAAGTGGTGTGTGGCACCAAGTGCAACAACCTCTTTGTGCTGAATGTGAAAACAGGCCACATGGTACCCATTCCCCTGATGGAGGACAGGAGGGTCAGACGGACCCATGCACAGCCCATATCTCGCATCTGTGCCATTGAGCTGAATCCCTCCAAGACCCTGCTGGCCACTGGGGGTAAAAAGTCCAGCAGCCTCGCTGTCTACCAGCTGCCTGCACTAGACCCCTTGTGTCTGGGTGACCGCCATGGCCACAAGGACGCAATCACCTCCATTGCATGGATTAGTGACAATCTGGCCGTGAGTGGCTCTTGGGATGGGACGTTGGCAGTATGGGAAGTGGATGCTGACAGGATGTGTAGCAGCCATGCTGGGCACAGCGAGCAGAGGCTTCCCGTGTATGCTCACATCAGTCCAAGAGATCTAGAGATCTTCCCTGGAGGCAGTATTTATGCTGATCACACCAAATTGCGATCACTGGTTTTTAATAGAAATGGGCAGGAACTGGGAGTACTGTCACTGAGTGGCTGCTTGCAACTCTGTAAAGTCCACAGCACCCTGACAATGCTGCAGTCTTATAGGCTGACCATTGATGAAGTAAGCACGTGCATGACCTACTGTGATGCCTTTTCCCTGTATGCTGTGGGCTTCTACTCACATATCTCTTTATTGGATGTACGCCAAGCAAACCCCAATATCGGGATTCAGCAGAAATACAGCCTACAGAATGGAATTGGTGTGTGCTCCATGAGTGTCCACCAGTATATGATTACCATGGGCACAGGCCATGGCAGTCTGTACTTCTTTGACATCCGCACACGGAAGTTCCTAGAACAGAGGACTGTGAGCAAGCCAGACTCCTTTCCTGAGCCCTCTGGCAGGAGGCTTAGACTCACATGTAGCAAAGGCTGGATCGACCACGTTGACCTCTGGGACAATGGTTTCCATGGCAATGCGGATACCCCTTGTGCCATCTACACCCACTGCTACAACTGGCCTGAGATGAAGCTCTTCGTAGGAGGAGAACCTCTCTCCTCAGAAATGTATGGGAGCTGTGCAGCTATATGGAGCTAAGCACCTCTGGCTTCTTCTCAAAGTACGTGGATTCCTTTGTCAGTTCACTCTAACTTTCCTACTCTGGTTGGCATCTGTGATTGTGCCTTTGTCTTTTATTTTCCAGGTGTGGCACACTCAGTGTTGATGGGGCTGCTGAGAGATGGAGACCCGTGCTCAGTGACAGGTTGAGTTCTGTTCTGTGTTCTCCTTCCTACATAAGACCTTTCAGGAAAAAAAAAAAAAAAAAAAAAAAAAACTTAGAGTTATTTTTACAAAAAATTATATGTTTTAAGATTTTTTTAATTATATGTTCCAGACTTTTGAGAGGGACTTGATAACTGTAACTGTGAAGAGAGTGTAGGGTAATCCTTAGTGCTATTTCCACTTGAGTGGTTCTTTGATTCTGTCTATAAGAGGTATACTCTTTGCCAAAGAACTGTACCCATTTCTTCCTTTTCTTATTGCTTCTATTAAACAGGATTACTTTTAGTGATTCTTTCATAAATATGTGGTGTGCCATGCGTATTCTTAATTTTGTTCATTTCCTAATGGGGCTGGCATTTGTTATGTTATATTCGTTTTATCACATATTTTTGTAATGAAACGCAGATAGATTTGTTTGCAATTCTAAAATAAGTTCCACTGCTGAATTCCTTTCTTACACGCTTCATTTCCTCACTGTCATATCTATGTACATGGTTTGTATGTCCGAGTACAGCAATGTTCTTTGGAAGTTCATTTTGTTCTTTGTTTCTTCAGTAAAGTTCATTATCAGGGATCAAGAACCTTCAAAGAATTTATGATCTTTTTGGACTCCACTTGGTGAGAATATTTGAAAACACAAAGGTTCTGTTGACTTGAACATTTGCATTTAAATGGGAAAAGGCAGTTTGTGTCCTGGAAATCCGATTTCAAGAATTTTCTTTATTTATTTTTAATTTTAT
Source organism: Ctenomys sociabilis (assembly GCA_004027165.1). Lineage (NCBI taxonomy): Eukaryota > Metazoa > Chordata > Mammalia > Rodentia > Ctenomyidae > Ctenomys > Ctenomys sociabilis. The sequence continues at coordinate 3,948 of PVKA01049532.1, read as the reverse complement.
TTTATTGCCAGGATTTTAACTCAACCTTGCACTAGCCAGGCAGATGCCCTCATTCAGAGCTGTGCTTTTCAACTCTGATTTAAAGTTACAGTTACCCATCCTTATGTAGATGAATGTATGTTTGCTCTTGAAAGCTTTGTATGTTTATTAGCAAAATTCTTGCATGTACAGGGATTGATGTGGCTTGTGGCACTTACACAGACTTCAGAGGGATTATACAAAAGGCCACAGGTGGGGAAGAGTGTACCCTGACCATTTTCACAGCCTGGAAGTAGTCTCCTTGATGAGTTTAATATCCTTTGTTCTATTTGAGATCATTGTTTCCAATTTTGTAAATAAGTAGAGTTACAAGGGAAAAAATGGAAAGAAGCCCATTTAGGACCTTGTGGGGGGAAAAGCCAAATATGCAAAGTTCAAATAAACACCCAGTAAATTTCAAAGATGCTTTAACAAAGTTACAATATGCATGTTGTTAGAAATAATGTTGTGTCTCTCTGAGTAGTGAAAGAATTGTCAACAACGGGAAACATGCCTCGGGCGGGGAGGGCTAGATGTTAGAGTAAAGAGGTCAGCACGAATGGCAAACAGTGGAGGTAATCAAAATGCAGGGGCCCAGCGTCTTCCACAAGGGTGCTGCTGCCTCTGGTGTGACCAGACGTGAGGATGGAGTGGAGCCCAGGCTCGGAGCTGCCTGTGTCCTCCCACGCTCAGCTGGCAGTGTGTCCGCTGGGCTTTCCCTGCTCCTACTGTCGCCCTGATTCCTGTGTGTGCACATGCTCTGTGCTGTGTCACAGCAAGCCCTCATTAGATCTTAAAGAAAGAGCATGGAGGTGGGAGGCAGGGGCACCTGTAGAGCTTCTCCTACCTGCTGGCTGTATTGTTCTCACAGCAGGAAAGTTTACTCAGATTACTCTTGAGCCCTTAGGCATCTCCCATCCTGGGCCAGGACGCCCACAGCATAAAATGCAACTGCCACCCCATCTTCTGCAGCCTCCCATTAAATCATTGCAAAATCAAGGGTGATCATCTGACTCTGTGCAGAAATGAGGAGTGTGACCCTGGAGAGAGGAACTTTCATACATCTTCCAAATAAACCTCAACACTCAGTGCACCGAGAAGCCTGTGCTGAGGCTTGTTGCTCTTTTAGAAAAAAAAAATAATAAAGGTCCACAGTTCATTTTCAGATCAATCCCAGGGCTTTATACATTTATAAATATACTTGCACATCTGTGTTGTCCTCAAAGCAAGTCTTTTTATACCACATATTTAGATTTGAAGATTTCTTTATAATTTTTTTCAGTAATTAATCAGGAGTACCTTGCTCTAGATTTTTTTTTTTTTTTCGTGGAACCGGGGATTGAACTCAGGTCATTGTGCTTGCCAGAGAAGCACTTATCCCACTGAGCCATCTCCCCAGCCCCCTAGATTGGTTTCATTTAACTTACATATTTATTAGAATAATTCCTGAAGTGTTACTCTGTGTATTTGCTCTCTACATTTCCCTAGGACTGAGGGGAAATCTAGGGAATTTTGAAGGAGCCATGGGATGGGGGTAAAGTTTTGCAGAGGAAATATCACATCCCCATGGGCTACAGTTTTTAAGAATAAATGCAGGGCTGGCCTGGGAAGATAGCACACACCTGTAAGGTCAGTACTTGGGGATCTGAGTTGAGAAAATTGCTTTGAGTTTCCCTCCAGCCTGAGTCCATTAAGATGCTCAAAAAAAGAATAAAAGAAAATAAATAAGTAAAAACCATAAAAAGTACAGGCAGGGTGCGTCTGTGGTGTAATTTTCTCTTTGATTGCAGGCCCAGATTCCAGCTAAAACCTGCCTTGATTGGTGCCAGGGAGAAAGGCATGCAGGAAGTGAGGACATCAGTGCCACCTGCTTCCCCTCTGCAGACATCCCTGTCCTCAGCATCAGTCCAAACTATCAGGACAGGGGTCCCCTGGAGGCAGGGTTCAGTGTGCTGCTGAAATGAAAAGGACAGCATTCTCCCACAAAGCCCTCCTCTTGCTGCCTCAGGCAGTGGCAGGGGCTGTCTGGCTCTCCCCTTCCCTACAGCTGTACACCTGTCATCAGGGTCTTAGGCTTCTGGTGCTGCATGCCACCCTTCCAGGGCTGACAGCCCTCCTTAGGCAGGGGGAGCACGGCTTGTCCTCCTTATCCATCTCACTGCTGTCTACCTGGGCTGTTATTACCTGAGCTCCTTCTTCGTTTGGGCTGCTCTACAGTTCCTATTTTAGAGTATTTGTTCTGACCTTGATGTGTCTCTGGCCCAGTGTCCTCGCCTAGGAGCTCCTGGCCACTCCTGGGATCTGGAAACAGAAGCTCCAACAGCACTTGCGTGACTTGCGAATGAAGGTCCACTCTCTGGAACATGAGACCCAAGCTTTCCCCAGTGCATATGCTTTGCTGCCGGGGCCCAGGAACTGACACTGGATGGGTGGTGGCTTGGCAAGCTGGGCTAGGTAGAACTGCTGGGTCAGCAGGGTAACCTGGTAGAGTTGTTGCAGGACAGATGGACACAGGACCCTCTTATGGCTTGTCACACAAGAGGCAGGCTTGGGACTGGGCTGAGTCCTAGTGGCAGCCTCTCCTGCTTCCCTGGTCCGCAGGAGCCCAGGACCCAGCTACCAATGCCTATGCAGTGTGGGGCAGCTTTCTTATCTGTACTTTGTTGGAAGCCCTCTCAGCAGTCTCTGTTGAGTGTTTCAGAAGGGGGGTTGAGGAACAAAGAGGGAGACACAGAGAGACAGACATAGAGACAGAAAAAAAAATACACACCAGCAGTCTATATTGACTGCACACAAGTGCCTGAAATCCATGTCAGAGCTATCACCCTGTACCCCCTCCTTCAGAGCACTGGATCAAGTAGGCAATCACCTGTGTGCTGAGTCCTCAGCCAGGGATTCAAGCCCTTCCATGCTTCCCAGAGAACAATACCAGGTCTTACTTGAATCTTGGTCCCTTGGAGCAAGGGGCCAACTTTTCAGGGAGAACCTCAGTTTTCACCTGAAGCAAGCAATGTTCATTCAACGGTGGGGCAAGCCATAAAACTCCCCCGAGAAGCTGAGCCTTGGGCTGGGTAGGACATTGGACCCTGACCTCTGAGAAGTACCGGTGCTACAGTACCTGGCTCCCAGGTGCAGAGGCACCTGACACTACCCTGCTGGAATGCAGTTCACAGGCAGCTCCTGCCTGAAGGCCTGTATCCAGCAGAGAGCAGCGGCCTGATGAGTTTCACGTTTACCCAGGTAAAAAAGACAAAGCCTGATTTGGGAGGTGTGTGCCTTCTGGGTTTTCATGCAGCAAAGCTGTGGAGCACAATGGGACACATCAGACCTCCATGGGCCCCAGTGTGGGCTGTGCCACCAGTGCCTACCTGAACACAAAGGCTCCAACTGTGGAAAGGAATGCAGATGAATAATTTCATGGACAGGCTTCCTGTTATTCCTCTCTGTTCTGTGTGGGTAGAAAGGTTGTCTTCTTCCTTCTTTTTTCTGCCTGCTACTTTCTTTAGTAAAAAATCCTTTTTTTTATCTTTTATTTGCTCATTTATTTGGTACAGGGTCTCTCTACAAAGCTCAGACTCCAGTGATCCGCCTGTCTTGGCTTCCCAGCCTTGGATCACAGGCCTGTGCCACCATGCCCAGGATTCCTAGCACAGGTATGTGTCTGGAGATCGGAATCATGTCCTTAGAGTTCCCAGGCAGGTATTTAGTCTGTTCAGGTATCTCCCAGCCATAGTTGCTACCTTCTGATACATCCATCTAATTGTACGAATCCCATTCCCTTCCCTTGCCTTGCCTTGCCTTCCCTTCCCTTCTCTTGCCTTCCCTTCCCTTCCCTTCCCTTCCCGTCCTGTCTCGTCCCATCCCGTCCCATCCAGGCCCGTCCCTTCCCTTCCCTTCTCCTCTCCTCTCCTCTCCTCTCCTCTCCTCTCC
>PVKA01049531.1:0-13194 GCA_004027165.1 Ctenomys sociabilis | reverse complement strand
TCTTTTTGAGACAGGGTCTCACTATGCAGTTCAGGCTGGCCTTAAGCTCACTTTGTAGCTCAGGCTGGTCTCGAACTCACAACAATCCTCCTGCCTCAGCCTCCCGAGTGCTGGAATTACAGGCATATGCCACCATGCCCGGCTATTCTTTCTTTTTTTCGGAACCAGGGATTGAACTCAGGACCTTGCACTTTGCACTTGCCAGGCAAGCGCTTATTCTATTGAGCCATCTCCCTGGCCCCTTTTATTCATCTTATTTAAGTTTCGCTAGTTCTTACAAATAGTTGCACCAGTGTTTGAACATCTTATAAAAATGCTTTCATCAATAAAAGGTGTAGCCACTTTCAAGGACCTTAATGACTTCGATGTCATGTCTTTAAGGCTCATAACATGGCATTATTATTGCTGGCTTTTGGGAAATTTCTGCAAACATGTACAGGTAAGCAGATTTAATAGCTGGCTTCCCCCTTTTTTTTTTTACAATTTTTTTCAAATTTTAAATTTTATATAAGAAATTTGGTTATCTTTTTAAAAAAATGTATTTATTCATTTGATACAATGTCTCCCTACACAGCTCAGACTCGTACCTGTCTCAGCCTCCCCAGCACTGGAATTACCAAGTCAGTTTTGGGGTCTGCATGGCGTGCGGTATTGGGGATCGAGCTCAGGACCTTGGGCTTGGCAGGTAGGTGCTTAGACTGATGAGCTATCTCCCCAGCACAGAAATTTATTAATCTTAAGTGTTTTAAATCTCTTCATTCCCAGATTGAAAAAGTCTTTTTTACTCCCCAATACTGGGAAAAATGTTTTTTTTTTTTTTTATGGAAAAATATTTTTATTTGGGAGCTGGAGGTATAGCTTCATGGTAGAAGCACACTGTCAGGTGCCAGGCGCACACTCACACCCACACAGAAATATACACACATATGTGCACATGTACACACACACACACACATACACACACAAATAGGTAAGTATATTATTCAATGTAAAATTTTTTATTTTTACTTTTTGAGATGGGTTCTTGCTATGTTTTTCAGCCTGGTCTCAAACTCCTAGACTCCATGGATCTTCCTGCTTTCACTTCCTAACTGATAAAACTTTTTTTTTTTTTTTTTTTTTTTTTGGCGGAACCGGGGATTGAACTCGGGCCCTTGCGTTTGCCAGGGAAGCACTTATTCCACTGAGCCATCTCCCTGGCCCCAAAACTTTTTTTTTTTTAAGTCTTTTTTTTTTTTTTTTGTGGAACCGTGGATTGAACTCAGGCCTTTGCACTTATCAGGGAAGCGTTTATTCCACTGAACCATCTCCCTGGCTCTACTGATAAAACTTTTGCATTTCATTTTTTCAGTGGTTGAAAAATGGGAAAAAGTAAATTTTCTCTTTTGTTACATGAATTATAATAAAAGTTAACATAAATATATTTGTTTTTCACATCAGGAATTTGGGCAAAGACATATAATTATTATTACTATTTTTTGTAATTATTAAATATCTGAAAATCGGGGCCAGGGAGATTGCTCAGTAGAATAAGCACTTCCCTGGCAAGCGCAAGTATCTTAGTTCAATTCCTGGTTCTGACCAAAAATAAAAACCAAAATATAGCTTAAAATTAAATGCTGAAGCCGGGCATGGTGGCGCATGCCTGTAATCCCAGCACTGGGGAAGCTGAGGCAGGAGGATTGTTGTGAGTTCGAGACCAACCTGAGCTACAAAGTGAGCTTAAGGCCAGCCTGAACTGCATAGTAAGACCCTGTCTCAAAAAGACAAAAAATAAAATAAAATGCTGACAAAATATTAAATACCTCTCCAGGGGTGGGGATTTTAGTCTCAATGCTCTTTGAAGCATTGTTCTTTCCTTCCTTCCTCCTTCCCTCCCTGCCTCCCTTCCTTCCTTTCTCCCCTGCAGCATGTTTCTTTGACTTCATTTGTTCTGTGGCTGCTTGCACACTCCCTGGCCTTCGTACCTGGCTAACTAGGACAGGCGTTCTTGCAGGCTCTCTGGCAGGAAGATCAATTTCTTCTGCACACTCAGAAAATGTCATTTTTTGTAGAAGAAACTTTTTTTTTTTTTACCAGAGGTTGAAGGAGAGACACATTTTTTTTCCCCCCTGGAACCTGGGATTGAACTCAGGCCCTTGCGCTTGCCAGGGAAGCCCTTATTCCACTGAGCCATTTCCCCAGCCCCGACACTTTTTGATTAAACAGTGGCAAACCTAATTGCGGGGATTTGTCTCAGCTACTTCCAGCTCCTATACAACATCCCCAAACTCAGGGCTTCACTCTGGAGGAGTCCCACAGGACACTTTTTTGTGTCCCACAGGGACATCAGAGACACTGCCTCTTTCCTGATCATATCGTTCTTTACAACCCCAAGTTGGAGGTTGTCTTTAAGGCTTTGCTCCTAGACTTGTCATAGGTGTGGCACTCTCCTCTCTCCAGCTCTCAGTCTAATTCTGACAGCTTCAGTTCTCCCAGGAAGCCTTCTCATCTTCAGATTAGACCAGCTCCATCCCCCATGGTCAGGAGCTGCCTTTCCCTTTATTTTTCAGTTTGTAATTATATTCGTGGGGTACTTGGGTGGCGTGGCTTTCACATTGCATGACTGTATTTATATTGCCCATCAGAGCCTGAAGTGTAGTTTATAACCAATATTTGTTGAATGAATGAAAGAATAAATAATGAATGAATTCATGTCCAGCCTCAAATCCTACCCTCTCTAAAAAAAAGACATTCCTAACCACTGCAACTATTGCAAATAAATCCCTCTCCTCATCTGAGGGACTTGTCAACACCACTCACCTATCCTGTGCAATTATAGATGGATAAACTTCAGAGTCACTGAATGGAACTCTTAACTGGAAGGTCTTGGGCTTGCTGGGTTAACACACACCATTAGCGCCTAGGTGCTGTTTTCTGAATGTTCTGAACCATCCTTGGGTGATCTGCATGTTCAGGACATCTTCTCATAGGTAGCAACATTCTTGTGACTTTCAATTTTGGTTCAAAAAAATGAGCTCATTTGCTCTCCGAATGACAGTCCTTCACAAATCAAGTCAAAGTGTTTTTGTTTGGTTGGTTTGGTTTGGTAGGGGGGATTGAACCCAGAGCTCCTTGCACGCTAACAAATGCTATACCTGCGATCCCATCTGTTCAACCAAAACATAGTCCCTTCTTCTGTGACTGCTTCTAGGAGGTGTTTTACACGACCTTTGTTACTCTTCTGGGGACTCATTCTAGTTTCCCAATAATCTTAAAACTACTTTTGTAGGGCCAGGGGCATAGCTCAGCAGCTTAGTGCCTGACTGGAAACTGCAAGGTCCTGAGTTTGATCCTTGGTTAAAACAAAACAAAACTAAACTAAACTAAACTAAACTAAACCAAAACAACAAAAAACTATTTTGTTACTGATAACTTTTAAACTATTCAAACCATGTAAGATGGTAGTATAAAACTTAAAATATGTATCTCCTCCTCTGTGTAGAAAGAGGGCCCTTATGCATGCCACGTTAGAGCTCCTCCATTGAGCTACATTCCTATCCTGAAACTTACAACCTCTAGAAATTCAGAGGACATTCTTCTGAAAAATGTAATGACCCTTCAGTCTTTAAATTCAGAAACTTGGAAAAATGTAATCCTACTAAGTAGCAAATGTCATTACTACCCTGACTTATGCTGAACATTATATATATATATATATATATATATATATATATATATATATATATATATATAATTTTTTTACTACTAGGGATCGAACTCAGGACCTTGTGCTTGCCAGGCAAGCACTTATTCCACTGAGCTATCTCCCTAGCCCCATGAACATTTGCTTTTTGAACTTCAAAAAGAATTACACAGATAAGTAACAAAATATTGTTAAGTACTTCTTTTGGTGTAAGGGAAAAAAAGCTCTTGGTTTAGTCTATTAGTGTGCTTGCAACGCATACTAGTTATATTCTTTGGCCACTGGTACTGGTGTAACATATCTCAATCATTTCCTACCCCTTTACCCTACTCCCTACCTCTCCCCCAAATTCCTTCATCTCCAAGTCTGCTTCTGTGTTTCTTACCATCTTATTTTTTCATTTACTTTTGGTTTAGTCTTATAAGCACTACTATAGAACAGAATGAGCACATTTTGTCCTGCTGTGGCAGGGTCCTTGAGACTGGGTGATTTTTTTTGGGGGGGTACCAGAAAATTCCTTTTTTTTCCAGTGGGAGTGGGGAGTGGTACCAGAGATCGAACTCAGGACCTTGTGTTTGCCAAGCAAGCACTTATTCCATTAAGTTATCTCCCCAGCCCGAGCCTGGGTGATTTCTAGTGAACAGAACTGTGTTCAGTGGATTGTAGTTCTGGGACACGAAAGTCCACTATGGAGGCGAGGTTTTTCTTGCTGTGTTATGAAGCAGAGAGAGGGGAGAAGGGGATAAATACATCCTTTTTCTGGGACCCTCTCAGGATAACCACCTCCCTCTGACACTGCCTTATCAGATCTGAATGCTTCACCTCAGCACCAGTGCACTGTAAGTTTCCAAATCATGAACTTTTGGAGATATATTTGAGACATAGCAGAAACCAAACTCAATGTTTAATAATAAGCAGCAGCTCTTTCCTGGGCTTAGCCACAAATGTTTTAATATGGTCCCTGCTTCTGATAACCCTACCAGCCTTTATTTTAAACCCATAATTATTTGTTTGAGTTGTCACTGCAAACAGTATTAAATTTGCTGATAGAACCCTTTTTAATCCTTTATATGTAATTTATCCTCCAGTACAAGAATAGTGCCACACATTCTAAAGTTAGTGACAAAAATTAAATCTCTAAAAAAGCAATTAATTCTACAGAAGAAAACATAGCAAATAAAATGAGAGATGGACACAGTAGGGGAGTTAAGGCAGCTGGAGTCCTCTAGTTCTGAAATGATTTCACTGCCTTAATGTATCACAGGGTTGTGATTCGGGGTTTGCTAAAGGACTGTGAAGGCTCAAGTGCTAGGAGTAATTCCACAGCAGGACAATACAATGTAACAAAAATTGCTGGCTTAACCACAGGACCTGGCTAGATAATTGTATCATTTATTTTCAACACTTTTTAGAACTCAAGCCCAAGGTAATATGACACTGCCTAAAAATAGATGTTTCCTTGTCAAGGTAACATTTAATCTCTATAATCCAAATTTTCTATAAATTACCCTTTTCTTTTTTATAATAAAAAATTCACGGGCTGTTTAGGCAGCAGAATTTTATTGTATTTTTTATTTTTGGTAGCAGAATTTTATTTTATTTTCTGCAAAGCTTTATTCCCCCTCTGGAAGGCAGCAGACTTTTAAAGTAGCCCATAAATGAGCTATTGGTTTTGGGAAGAGCCAGCCATAACATGTTCAAGCATGGAAATGAACAAAGAAACCTTTGGAATGCACCTGGTGGTTCAAAAAATAGCAGGTGGTTGTTTTTTTTTAAGACTGCAAAGAATTCAAATTTTCTCTTTAAGAATTTTGTTGCTAGCCTTCCTACAAAGACTGTTCAGGTCACTTCTTGACCTCCACTTTGCCACTGGAAGAAGACGTACCTTATTAATTCAGGAACTCTGGAGCTCTCAGGTTTTTATCAGTACAGTTTTTCCTGAACAGTCTAATTCCTGGGTTACTTCCACAGATTCATTTCGTGTGTGTGTGTGTGTGTGTATGAATGTACACGTGTGTAAAGTGCTGGTGAGCAAATGAAAACCTTTCTCAAGCTAGGCAAGCAAGCTCTGTACCAGTTATGCCCCAGTCCTACAATATATATTTTACATGAATTTTCAAGATAAGAGACTTTCAAGCTACGTTTCTGTACTTTACATGTTGACCTATCTAAGCCCAAGTTAACAGTTAAGAATATTATCATGCCGTGAAATTTTCAGAGGCATAATTTGAAATTATTTTTTGAAGGACTGGTCGGTAGACCAGTTATATTCGAGATAACCCAAAACAACTTTTAAACTGCTCTTCAAAGAGAACAATGTAGCTTATGCATATGGTCCAGTTTACCACTAGTGGCAGAAAAAGTTATTAAATCTGGTATCTCTTTATATTTGTTGCTACTGAGGATTGACCCCAAGGTCTTTGCTCTGAGCAGTTTCTTCGATTCAAAGCCACCCGCTTTGAATGGTCAGGGTCTCCTCACTAGATCTCTAAACTGCCCTGGTTGGTCTGCGGTTTGGGACCCACCCTGCCTCAACCTCCAAGAGTGCTGGGATTATCAGTGTGTGCCACTTCACGAGCTCTTGTTTATTTTTACTACGCAAGGACCAGAAGGCATTCTACCAAGCAAGGAAGTCTATAATCTCCCAACTCGTTTTAGGTCAAACATGGAAAGTGTTTTAATTTGCGACATCCCTGCAATAAATCAATGTCTACTGCTCTACCGTTCTTTAAGCCCCTATTCGGAGTCCATTATCCGCCGTGCACTGCCGTGGTAACTGGACACGCGAGAGTCGGCCGAGTTTGGGGGTGTCGGGCTCTCCGCTGGACCAGCGCCCGTCTTGGTTCCGGTTCCGAGCATCCGCGGCCGCCCGGCGAAAGCGCGCAACCTGTCCGGAGGATTCGGTCTCAGGCGGATTGTCACACTTGCAGCTGGGACCGGGACAACACCCTCGGTCCCTCCCTTCCCACCTCTCAGCACCCCGAAACCAGGGGTCCCTGTCAGCGGCGTCGCGCTCCGAGCTCCACGGTCCCCAGGAGCGCCCTTTCGGTTTCTTTTTCCCCGGCCCTGGAAACGGGCAGCCGCGCTTCGCCCTCCTCCGGCCCCCAACTCCCGGGGCTTTCCGCGGAGGGGAGGCGCGCCCGGCTCGACCCCGCGGGCGGCAGCGTCCCTGGCTCCGGGCGCCACGGCGCGGGAGGCGGCGGCGGGCTGCGGGCTGCGGCGAGACGTGACCGCTCGGCTCCTCGCGCGGGCTGAAAACGAAACCCCTGCTGGCCCGCGAGGAGCTTTAAAAAGTTAAAAGCTTCGTCCGACCGAACTCGGGAGGCGCGGGCCGCCCCCCCGCCGCAGGTGCGGGGCTCGTGCCCCGCGGGGCCGCGGACGCTCGGGATGCCCGGCCCGGCACGTAGCCAGGCGTCCCCACCCCCCTTCCCGCGTCGCCGCCCGCCGCCGCAGCCGGGAGGCGTTTGTTTATGTGACGTCGCCGTAGTAAGCAGTCCCCGCCCCTGCGCCTTGCTCCTCCGGCCGCCGCGTTTCCCGCGCCGCGGAGCTTCTCCCCTTAAAAGGACAATAGAGGCCTCGGGAGCGCGCGCGGCCGCCCGGCCTTCCCCTCTCCCCGCCCGCGACGCGCGCGTGCCCGTATGCAAATGAGCTCGATTCAAGAGAATTTCGTCCCGGGAGCCGCGCTTGCGCAGAGGGAAAGCGGAATCCACACCTTCGCGGCCGGCCGTAACAACTGCAGAACTGCTGGAGACAATCTTTCTGGACGCGGCAGTTGAGGCGGAGCGGCGCTTGGAGGGGCTGGCCTGGTGTGCACGCTGCACTCCGGGGACGTTGTTGCGCGTGGGTCGGCCGCTTTGGGAAGGTGAGCGACTCCGAGGCGCTGCGCGGGGGCAGAGATGTCTCCGGGGCTCTGGCTGCGGTGTTTCTGCCCTCTCTCGCCGCCCGGTCCTCCACATGCGCGCACGCACACAGGAAGTTTTGTGTCCGCAAGGGCACCGGCGGGGCGCTGCCCGGTCCCCGGCCCGGCCCTTTTGTGTGTGCGCGCTCCCCCCGCGCCCTACCTGGGAGCCCCGCGGCGCCGAGGCAGGCGGGCCGCGCCGAAGGTGACAATGACTTTTCTCGTCGCGGCGAACCCCAAGAGGGCGGGCCGAGCGCAGGGCCCCTCGCGTGCGGGCCGGGGACAATGAGCGCCATCGCCAGGAACTAAGTTGTCGCCCCCGGGAGAGAGGCGCGAGGGCACCAGGGCTTCGGAGGAGCGCGGGCGCACGCGGCGGGGGTGTTGGCCAACTCCGGGGTGAGGAGGCGACAATGAGCGCCGCGCGTGCGGCCGGGTTCGCGTCTCGGCGGCCCCTCCGCTCACCTGTGGCGCAGGTGTGGGCGCGGCGGGCGGCCGGGCGCGGGGCCTCCGTGGCGGCCGGGTCGGGCACCCCCCCACGCAGCTTTTTGTGCTCAGCGTGACAGAGCACGTGCGGCGCGGCGACCCCGTGTGGGCTGCACTCTCAGGCGCCGAGGTCCGGCGCGGGACAATGTGACCCGCGTGATGGCGCCCGGCCAGTTTCGAAAGCGGAGCCCAAGTCGCTGCTTGAGTCTGCGCGGCCGGCGTGCGGCGCCGCTGCTCAGGGCGCCGTCAAACTTTGCGGGGACTGGGGACGGGGCGGGGGGCGGAGGGCCGCGCCCCGAGAGCCGGGCAGGGAGACAAAGGGCCGCGCGTCGCGGGCTGGCCGCGAGTTGGGCGAGCGCCGGGCGCGGCTTTTGTCCCCCGGGCCGCGCGGGGAAACTTTGGCGACGCGGCGGGTGCAGGCGCGGCGGGGCGTGGGGCTCCGGGCTCCCCGCTCTGGCGCGGCCCGGGGGCTCGCAGAGCGGCCGGGGCCCCGAGAGCGAGCGCGACCGCCCGCCCAGCGCCGGGCCGAGCCTGGGAGGTCCGCGGCCGGCTTTGAAGTGAACTGTTGCCATGTTTGAATTACGTCAGGGCGAAGCCATGAGCAGGAACAAGCCCCGGCAGCGCGGCGTGCGGGAGGCGCGGCCTGCGGGCGGGCGGGCGGCCGGCCGGGGTCCCGGCGCAGGTGAGGCGGGGCGGCGCCTCCTGCCGGCCCGGCCCGCTGACCGCGCGGCCGCTCCTCCCGCCCTGCCCCGCGCCCAGCTCGGCGGACCTCGGGCGGGGGACTCCGAGGGTCCCGAGTGCCCGGGAGGTGTCGCGCCGCTTCCGGGGAGCCGGTAAGCCCCGTCGCCGCCGGCCTGCGGCTCGCACGTCTAGGGGACCCGGGCCCGCCTACCCCCGAGAGCCGCCCGGGTGGTTTCGGGGCTCCAGCCCGTTCTCACTAGGAAGGGAAGCCGCGGGCCTTTGTGTGTTTCTGTGTGGCGAAGCGGAGGAGGCAGGTCTCTGCGGGCCGGGAAGGCTGCGCCTGGGGTGGCTCTGGGGAGCAATTCGCTCTCCTAACTCTGACCCCGGTTTCTTTGTTATTTTCTGCTAGTAACCCGGCTCGACTGCTTGCAGTCTGAGGATGAGGAACTACTGTTTAGCCCAACGGCGACTTTGTTACAGACTTTCTTACCCAAGCAGTCCTTCAGGCAGGTTAAGAGAACTTTTCCTCCTTTTAGTTCTAATAATTAAGGTGAATTTGACCTTGTCATTAAAAAGTGCACAGAAAAGCACCTGCTTTTTGAACTGGGCTTTGCCGAGCCGTGAAGCCCCTTAATTTATGTTGCAAAACAGCACATTTAGTTTCCCAGTCTAAATTTAAAGTCTGAGTGCTTGTTTCTGGTAGAGTTCCGGAAAAAAGCCCGATGGCATTTAAGGTATTTATTTGGTGATTTGGGGGAGAAAGGGAATCTCTTCTGGCCTGAAGGCATGCAGGATTTTGATGGTTATCTCCCGATGACCTTGAGCGGGCAAGCATTTCGTGAGTTGTGCTTTCTGAGGGACTTGAAGGGGCCGGTAGGAAGCTGCGCAGGAAGATGACACTGGTTAATGGCCAGCTAGCCCTCCGAGCTTCCCCCAGTTCCTGTGGACTGGGGTTGACCTTCTGGTTTCCCTCCTAGATTTTCTTTTGAGGCTAGCTTCACCCCCCCCCCTCTTTTTTTCTGGCTTTGGCCCCAGGCATAGCTCAAAAATTATGCTGGTTTGACACATGGATGCTTCTTTGGTATTTGGGGTTTGCCTGTAGTCTAGACATCCGAGAAAGCAGCACCATATCTGTTGCTTCTTTTCCCTTGCATTTGAATCAGTTTGAGTGTTAGAATCGAAACGGCCGTGACTGTAAAATACTGTCCTTGGTGGTTATGCACGCACACACCAGAAAATTGCACAAATTGAAAACTTTTTCTTTTGTTATTAAGTAAACACATTCCTGCTGTGTTTTGGTTGACCAGATTACAAGTACAGAAAGATAACCAGTATGGTGTATTTCTGAAATGGGACTATGTCAAAGAAATGAAAAACCATGGAAGATAAAGCTTTTGGTTCCCTTTGGGCTGGATTTCTCTAGGTTGTGTATTTAAGTGGATATGAGGTGTTTTGCAAATACACCAGATTTTTTTTTGTTTGTTTTTCCTATTAAATGGTAGAATTTTAGTGTCTTGGGAAATTTCAAATACAACTTGGTATAACTTAACTCCCTTTACCCTCTCACCACCACCATGTGCTGGGAATTGAAACCAGGCCTTTAGGCTTGTACCATTGAGTTATATCTCTAGCCCTAGACCTTAGCAGTTTTGTTCTAGATTCAGATATGTACAGTGGAGACTTGGCTTATCTTGGTGAGCTTGTGGGAAAGACACAGACAAGGTCTCTGCTGCCTTAGTTTTGTATCTCTTTGTAGGAGGTTGGAGATAAAAGGCTTAGTAGGTTACATACTCTGGAACCTTGCTAGACAGCAGGCTGCAAAGCTGATTCTTTGCAATACTTTTATTTCTACCTGAGACTTAGATGGTCAGTATTTTACCTCCACAGTAATGGCCACGTTTTGAGAAACCTTGACTCATGTAAAGATTAAGCTTATTTCAAACCAAAACCAACTTCATAAAGCTGTTATGAGGACAAATTAATCAACCATGTATATCCTGTAGTAGGTTGCTTTAGAAATGAGATGGAATATGAATGAAAAACAGGAACGCATTTGATAAAATGTGCTAGGATAGTTCAAAAGATTCTGGATTTAAGTAACTGGTGTGGTCCCAGGTAGTTTTATGGTCAACTTTTTTCACCTTGCAAATGACAGTAGTGTCTATCAGGCAGTAAATAATTAAGCAAGTGATGTGGTTAATAAGTACTGGTTGCTCTAGTCCTCGTAACGTTGGGAAGTAGGCATTTTACCGAGGGTGAAAACTTAAGGCCTGGTGCACTTAGCCTTGTCCAGATTAACGTTCTGTAGATGCTGACTGGAAAAAGTGAGTGAGTGGCCCCTTTCTACACTTTCAGAAGCCAGTTCTGGGAGCCCCTGCCCACAGTGCAGGTTGCCTTTCCAATTGTGATTCAACCATTTTACACCAGCAAGTCCACTTAAATCCTAGAAAATGTCCCTCTCTTCCTGATTTCTCTGGTTCACAGAAATGCTTGTGTTTCTTACAATTAAACTTTGGTTCTGTGGGGGTTTTAGGTGCAACTATTTTGTTGTCTTTTGATTCTTCAGTTTCTCTTTTAATTGTATCTGCAACTAATTATGGATGATATAATCTGTAAATCCGTTCAAAAGATAGGTGTTTCTTTTCCAGGTAAACAGGTTTACTTTATCTACTTTTTCTATTAAAAATACAGAAGTTACAACTGAGAGCTAAAATTAAAATTACTTTTTTATATAGTTGTTTCCAACTAGTGTAAGAAATTTGATTTGGCTTAAATGTTACTGTATTTTCAGGCCAAGGAAATGGCTCAGTGGAATAAGTGCTTCCCTGGCAAGTGCAAGGGCCTGAGTTCAATCCCTGGTTCTGTCATGATAAATAAATAAATGCTACTGTATTTTGCTTAATGTTAGTATATGCTGATTTGAAGTAGCACTATTCCTTGAGACTTACCATGAAGGGACTCTTATTTTCCCCACCGTATTGGTTTGAAATGTTTGTGCACTATTTCATTTTATCTGCCAGTTGGCAGAATTGTTCATCATTAATCCTCTTTTTAGTAGTTAATTCATTCATTTTCTAGAAATCTTTAAATCTAATTTTTTCCCCTACAAAAGTATGTAGACTAACTTTAAAGGGAAAATAACTCATTTCCAAACATTAATTTTTTTTCTCAATCTTTCTCATTCTGTACCCTGTCTATTCCTCCTGGCTCTCAGTAGTTAGGGAATTTCACAGACACCTGGCCAGAATGTAAGACTTCCGAGCCCTGCAGCGGGCTATTCTTGGCAGAGATGATAATACAGTGACAAGTGAAGTCAAGTAATTTGTTGAGTATTCTAATAATGGTGTAGGAAAGTATTGTAAAAAGGCTTAGTTTTTTTGTTCGTTTCATTTTAGATGTATTGGACATTGAACCAGGGCCTTCCCACTGAGTCCTTTGTAAAAGTGGAGATGGAGATCCTTTTGATTTTATTTTTTTTTATTTTGAGACAGAGTCTCACCAAGTCATTTGGGCCAGGCTTTTGGTCTTTTTGCTTCTACCTCCCAGAGTGCTGGTATTACAGGTATGCAAAACCATGCAAAACTTAATTCTTAAAAGAATTTAAGAGGTTTAGAGATAGAGGAAACCATGTCAGACAGAGCAACAGCCTTACTTGTGGCTAGGAGTTAAAGTTGGTTTGATACTGTTACTGTGTTAAGCTTCCCACAGGGAGCACCACTGGATCCTGAGTGGATTCTCCTTTTGCCTTGGAGAATAGAAGCTATTCTGAAGCCAGGACATGGGGCCAACATAAAATTTCCTTGAGAATTCAGACTGTTCCTTATCCTGTAGGCTTGAGCTTAGAAGAAAACCTACAAAAACCAAGGAAGCCTCATGTAGCTGGAAACCCCAGGAAAAGATGATTGTTCGTAGTTCTGTTTGGGTGCTGCATTTGGGTGCTGCAGAGGAGTCTACCCTGGGGTCCTGCCAGTAGCAGATCACACCCCAAAGATCCTCAAGGCCAGTCTGTGAGGAATGGAACCAGAGAAGTGAAGGAAGAAGCCAAATCTCCAAGGACCTGATAGAAACTCAATGGGGTGCCCGGAAGAGGGTGAGCAAGAGAGCAGGGGACATCCAAGTCTTTGTGTGTGGCTGGTGACCAAGACAGGCATCCAGGAAGACCACTGAGAGGGGAATTCATTCCATTCATTCATTCATTCATTCATTCATTCATTCATTCATTCTTTTTTTGTTTGTATTTTAGGACAAGGTGTACAGGGTCTCACTGTGTAGATCAGACTCATATTGATCAAGAGGGGAGTTATTTCAATCCATTAGGACGTTTAAAACTTAGACTAGGGGCTGGGGAGATGGCTCAGTGGAATAAGCTCTTCCCTGGCAAGCACTAGGGCCTGAGTTCAATCCCAGATTCCACAAAAAAAAAAAAAAAAAAAAAAAAAAAAAAAAA
>PVKA01049530.1:0-13186 GCA_004027165.1 Ctenomys sociabilis | reverse complement strand
TGGTTTTTTTTTTTTTTTTTTTTTTTTTTTTTGTCTTTTTGAGACAGGGTCTCACTATGCAGTTCAGGCTGGCCTTAAGCTCACTTTGTAGCTCAGGCTGGTCTCGAACTCACAACAATCCTCCTGCCTCAGCCTCCCGAGTGCTGGGATTGCAGGCATGTGCCACCATGCCCGGCTTGTGCCACCATGCCCGGCTGAGGACTTCTTATTGTTTCTTTTAGTTAAGTGAAATTTGACCACACAGCACCAATGATAACCGATATCCAAATAAGCACACAGCAAAGTGTACTTATCCCTAGACCATGTGAAAAATTCTTGAATATTCTAATGAATGAGGAAATCTTCTTTGTCTTGTGGCTTATTATTTGGGCTATCAGTAGGCTATAGCTTTCTATCCTGGAATGAATATGTCAGTCATCTGAGCTTCCTGGAATTGGGTATTGAGGACAGTTGGGTCTTTGCTCTCCGACACATCAATAAGCATGTTGATGAGTAAATGTCCCATTTGAGCAGATTAAATATCAGCAGTTAAGAAATGATTTGGCTTTAAAGCATATAAGCAGATACAGATGCTGAGATACAGTTGCTTAATTTCTTGCCAGAATGAAGCGGAAGGAATAGCAAGGAAATGCACCCACTTGACCATCTGGACTCCAGTAGTCACATTTTTTCCAAGAAATTTTAAATGTGGAATCCATGAACAGCTTGGAATCAGTCTGATTTCTCACTCACTTATTCTTTCCCAAATGATACTTATTGCTTGCATTGTTTGAGATATGTCAGAGGACAGAACTGCCCTTAAGCTCTAGCTCCAACCAGGCTGCCGTGCGTTTCTCGACATACCCACCTCCTTCGTACCAAGGCCGTGCCTGAGCCGCTGAGAGCTGAGGACCATCCTGATGCAGCAGGGCTGAGCACACGTGGACACCGAGGGCCAGGGCAGCACGGGCCATGGTGCTGAAGCGGATTAATAAGGAACTTAGTGATTTGGCCCGGGACCCTCCAGCACCTTGTTCTGCAGGCCCAGCTGGGGATGATACGTTCCAGTGGCAAGCCACAATTATGGGACCTCATGACAGCCCGTACCAAGGAGATGTATTTTTTTTTTTTTTGACAATTCATTTTCCTAAAAACTACTTCTTCAAACCACCTACTGTTGCATTTACAACAGAATTAATCATCCAAATATTAACAGTAATGGCAGCATTTGTCTTGATATTCTAAGATCACAGTGGTCTCCTCCTTTAAATATTTCTAAAGTTCTTTTATCCATTTGTTCACTGCTGTGTAATCCAGACCCAGCTGATGCCCTAGTACCAGAGACTGCACAGATCTGTAAAACAGACGGAGACAAGTGCAGCAGAATGTCTCGAGAGTGGACCCAGAAGTGTGCCACACAGTGCTGCCTTAGAGTCAGAACAACCCGCATTATAGCTGGAATACACTTCAAATTACTGTTCCTGTTTTAATTTTCTTATCCAGCTGCTTCCCTATCAGACCTCATCTTTTCTTAATTTTATTTTTTGTTTTCTCCCACCATTCATTCACATGCTCACCTGAGAAGACTTAAGTTCTTCCAGATACCTGCCCTAAGAAATTCAGTTGCCCAAGATTCAGAATTTTTTTTTAAAAAATGGAGCATGTGTATTATGTGGCCAATGTCTTCACTCTCACGTGGTTGTGAGACTAACCCATTCCTCACAGCTCTGACTGCCATCTGAGGGGGAGACAGATGCCCGGTTATCGGCAGGGAAGCAGCAGTATTCTAGCAGCATCCATTCTTGTTAAGCCTCCCCCTGTTAGAGATTTGAGGTGATGTGATATACTTTATGCTCATAACTGATGTGGCTGGAGAACTGGTATTGAATTTATAGCATCAGCAGAACAGAAAATGTGATGTATTTATGCATGTCAATAAAGGAATGACCAGCTCTTGTTCTACAGAGAACGGAAATGGCAGCTCAAACACCCTTTGTATTCCAAAGTAGGGTCTCAAAACATTTTGTAATTTTCCTTTAGATTGTTGGAAGGCTTGGAGCTATTAGTTAATCTATCTTCCAATACACTGTTTAATATAACACTAAGCAAATGATGCAAGTTGTCAATGGATGAGTGATCAACTAATAGTTCTGCCAGTAATTGATTTATTTTTCTTCAATAAAGTTGCATAAGCCAACAAAAAGAAAAGAAAAGTATGACAGAGGCTTTCAGCTGGCAGGTCCCCGTGTGGTGTACTAGCTGATGCTCCTGTATGTTTGGTGTCTGTCCTGACCAGCTGGGCTCATGTCACACAAGTTGTTAAATATTTTGAATAACCTCCTGCCTAATGAAGTTGAAATGGATAATTGTTTCCAAATCAAACCAAGTTTTGTTTGTCTGTTTCTTTTCTTTCAAGGATCTCAGTGCTCTCGCAATACTTTCACAGGCCACTCATAAAACCATTCCAGCAGATGGTGGCAGTCTGGTTGTTGGTTGTCACGTGCTCTAGGAGGCGTACCCTGGCCCGAGGGTCTGCGGCTCACAGCCTCTGCTGCTGGTGTGTCCATGGCATCTGTGTTTCCCTTTTGCTCCCAGGTTGTCTGTCTTTCCACACACCCTGTATCCTCCTTGGTATTGGTCTGTACAGGCTACACTATGCTGCAGTAACAGCCCACTGCAGGTATCGCAGTGGCTCTAAAACAGTGGTGATTTCTGAGTCATGCTATATGTATGCAGTGAAGGCTCTGATCCACATAGTTATCCAGGGACTCGGGCCCATGGACATGTCGTCATCCTACGGGTATGCCACCTGGGTGCATGTCCTTCCTCTTGATAGCCACATGTGACACAGCACATGGAGATTCATGAGTGGGCTCGAAGACATGAGGCCATTTTCTCCCACATTTGATGGCCAGAACTAATCATGTGGCCTTGCCTAACTGCAGGGTGCTGGGGAATAGAAAGAGCAAAATGCAGCTTCTACCTCATGGAAGGAAAAATCCAGCTACAACCCTAAGAAAAGGAAGAGTGAACCAAGTGTCAAAGAGCATGCAGTAACAAAAGCACGATGGCCCATGACTGTAAGCTTGGCTACTTAGGAGACTAAGGCCAGAAGGTCAGGAGTTCAGGACCAGCCTGGGCACAGCAAGACCCTATCTAGAAAGAAAGAAAGAAAGAAAGAAAGAAAGAAAGAAAGAAAGAAAGAAAGAAAGAAAGAAAGGTAAATACTAATGATAGCTAGGAAATAGAAAGTATAGAATTGTAGATACTTGAGATTTGAAGCCGAGAAAACCATATCTAAGTTTCTGAGCAAATATATATATAAATATGAGACAGAAAATAGGTGAAGAGTTCTAATGATGACTGAAAAAGAGAAGCTAGTTGGAGAGAGGATTAGACACTGATGTATATTTCTGGAAAGAGCTCTCCTGGTTGAGACCCCAAGCCAGCCTGGAAGTTTGAGAGCAGAGAAGAGCAGAGCTGTAGTTCTCTGCCATGTGAGTCTTGTCTATAAGCAACCCCTGAGGGTGTGTGCGACAATAGGCTAAGAGTGGCAGCACATGTGGCTGGGAGAAGACAGCTGGAGACAGCCCTTTGGGTATCTCAGTTCCTCGGGCAGTAGAGGAAACAGCCCAGCATTCCAGGCACCCCCAAGGAGATATGAGAGGTGGACTGAGAGCGCCACAGAAGCTGAGAGACACAGAGTGCGTGGAATGAAATGGAAAACATAGACACCATAGAGACACCAGCAGGGAAAGCTAGGGACCACAGGCCTTTGGGACCCTAGGTACCTCCAAGGACAAGTGACAACCAAGAACAGATATACTCAGACCTTGGATAGTCTTGACATCTGGTGTGACGTGTGGCCTCTCCCCTTGGATCACGCGCTCTTCTCCCCCAATCTTGTGCACCATGATGGGCTCTCTCCCAGTCCTCGCCCTCATGCCTATGATGGTGTGAGACACACACACCACCACTTCTGCCTTTTGATCTTCTCCTAACTTCTAGCCCTTTGGGCACTGGAACCCAGAGTCACATTGGGACTCAGGTCAATTGTCACACCAAAGAGGGTGGCATCTGTGTTCCTCAGAGACCACCTGAAGGGCCCAAGTGATATCACCCAGAAACAGGGTAGAGTGAACTCCACGGCTTGGTCAATGGAAAGCATGATGTGGAGAAAACAAGACAACTCTTCATGCCCATCCTGCACTCCATAGTCGGGCCTTTCCCTACAGCTCTTTGGAGCTCTCGCATGACCAGGGGATGATGCCACCTGGGACGCCATGGCCTCACACAGCAACGTCACCTTCACTGGTGCCTCGTTCCTCCCTGTCCTGCCTTCCTTCTCCTCACTTCCCAGCCCCAGGGTTCTCCTCCCAAGGAAGCAGCGTCCTTAAGCTCTGGCTAGTCTCCATCTTCCAGGAAGCCCGAGCTAAGATTTGAAAGGGCCCCATGTACTGGGAAGTATGCTAGGGCATTTCACTTATGTGAGCCTATGCCACCTCTTCAGCAAGCCAGGCCCGGTGGCCATGGTCTGACAAGGTCACACAGGAGCTAAGGGCAGAAGCCAAATCTTTAATGTCAAACATACTCCATATGTCTAGGTATTGGGGAACCACTCTGTTCAGTTACTCTTCTCTCACTGCTTGGACAAATGCCCAAAACCCAAAATAAAGGAAGGAAAGACTTTTTAGCTCACCATCAGTGGAGGTTTCAGTCCATACTCAGCTGGCTCCAAGGTAGAGTAGCACATGGCAGAGGGCAGCAGCTCATAGCGGCAGCAAAGAGCAGGAGAGCACAGGGAGTGGCAGCAGCTCAGGCAGCTGGCCAGCCTCTCTCCCCTCCTTATATTGTAATGCAGGGCACCCACACCTATAATCCCAGCATTGGTTCAAGAATCAATCACAGTGGCTGGGGAGATGGCTCAATGGAATAAGTGTTTCCATGGCAAGTGCAAGGACCTGAGTTCAATCCCCAGTTCCACCACAAAAAAAAAAAAAAAAAAAAAAAAAGAATCAATCAGAAACTGATCCATGACTGCATGAGGCTTGGAGGGACAACTGGACACAAACCAAAACACACTCTGACCTTGCTAGTAATGTGGAGTTCATGATGTCTGGAGGAAGATATATATATATATATGATACTTCCATCATGTACCAAATAGGCAAAGCAGTAGAGTGTGGCCGGTAGAGTAAGACTGGAAGCCCTCTCCGAGCAGGGCATCAGTGCCTAGGCCACTGTGATTAGCCAACTCTGAAGTTTCAGAGGAAGTATTTTCAGGCAGGAGAAACAGCATGTGAAAACATCTGGAGCAGAAACAAGCCTGAGAAAGAAGGCCCAAGATTTCCACCATACTCACTATGCTTGCATGAGTGGCTTGGGACTTTTCAAGCATGGAGCAGCAACCATGTACCACTTGCATTACTTGTCTATTGCCACATAGAAAGCTGTCCTAAGACTGAGTAGGTGGTTTCCATGGTTTAGGAGAATAAGGAATTTGTGAACAACTTAGCTGGGTGGATCTTCTACAGGTTCTCCCTGAAGGTTACAGTCACGATAGAGGCCGGGCTGTTGTCATCTGGAGCTCAATGGCAGCTGGGGACCTACTTCCAAGATGACATGTTACGTCACTGGTGAGCTGGTGTGAGCTGTTGGGGAGCAGCCTCAGCCCTTCTCTTATGGGCCCCGGCAGAGGCCTGGAGCATCCTCGAGACAGGGTGACCAGCTTTCCCCTGAGCAAGTGACCTAAGACTGTAGGGCAGATGTCACGAGGTCTTTAGTGGCCTACCGTGAAGTCACACACCATCCCTTCTACAGCGTTCTGTCGGTGAGCTCAGGCGGCACTCAGTTACTGAAGACCCAGATGCAGATGGCAGGGACTGAGTGCACTGAAGACTGCTCGGTACTGTGCCCACGCAGGCCTATGTGGTGGGATTCCATGTGGAAAGGTTGGGGTAACAGCCCCCCAGAGCCACGTGGGCTGAGAGCCAGGCAGGAGAAGCATCCCAAATGGGAAGCTTCACTGTCAAACGTATGTGCGGTGGAAAGGAACAGAGCTGGGCGCTGCACTCTGGAACTTGGATCGCGCCACTTTTCTTATCTACACCATGAAAACCGTTCCTCATCCCCTTGCGACCCAGTGTTGCCTGGGCCTCCAGTAACTGGCCTGCATTCCGTCATTGTAGATTACTTTCCATTGTCTGTAACTGCACGTAAATGAAAGCATACATTATGTATTACTTTTTCTTTGGCTTCTTTCATGAAGCATGATTACTTTTAGATTCATCCATTCTGTGCTGCGTATCTGCAGCTCCTTTCTTCTGCAGGGGTATATCACATTTGTTAGTGCGTTCACCCATGGCTGAACAGATCTTTCATACATTATTGTCATTTTAATGCTAAAACACTTCATTGTTTATGCCAGTGTAAATTGTACTTCAATTTTGATTTCTGGTATTCACTGTGATCATGAAAACATAATTAATTTTTGTATATTGATCTTGTATCCTTCGGTGCTTTCAGACATGTTTGTTTAGCAGCACTGTCCGGGCTCCTCTGGTGCTCTGTGTGGACAGCTGTGTTGTCTGCGACTAGGGATTATTTTGCTTCTTCCTTTCCAATCTGGCTGCCTGGTATTCCCTTTTCTTGCTGTACTGCATCGGCCTCTACCTCAATGGTGATGGCAAGAGATGAGAAAAAACAACCTTTTCTTGTCCTCCCCCTTTTGGGGAGAAAGTATACAACCTTTGAAAGTGTAGAGAAAGAACGGAGGAAAATTATGAAAACTATTCAGATTATAGGTATGATATTAGTTGTGGACTTATAGTTTTTTGTCACTTGTCCAATTTTAAAATTAGGCCTTATAACATGAGTTGTGAAATATTCCTACAACTGATTTACTGAGAAGGATTATTTTGGTGGGGGCTGGCTCAGCCTGCCATAAGGGCAGGTCTGGGAAGGCAGGTGGAGGTCGGGTTCAAACTGCGGTATCCTGAGCCTGACTGAATTTGCATGAGCAGGTGCTTAGACAACTGAGCTAACTAACCGGCGGGCTCCCCAGCTTATTGAAAGACTTCATGTAGAGGTAGAGTTTGTCTTCCTTGAGTGATGGAATTTACCAGTCACTCCTCTGTCCTAGGAAGCTTATGGGTAGAAGCATTTTAGCTGCCAATTCAATTTTTTTTAGCAGATATAGCAACACTCAATTTATCTTTTACTTCTGGAGTATTATGAATATGTGCTTTTCAGGAAATTTGTCATTTCATTTAAGTTGTCGATTAATTGGCGTAAGGACCAGAGAGATGGCTCAGTGGACTAAACACATGCTTAGGCAAGTACAGGGACTAGGGTTCGATCCCCAGCATCACATGCCACCCTGGTCCCACCCTTGGGCATGCTAAGCAGGCCACTGAGACTGGGCATGGTGGCGCACACCTGTAATCCCAGGGCTGGGAGGCAGAAACAGTAGGATCACTATGAGTCCAAGCTGTGTAGTGAGACATTGTACTAAGTACATAAAAAAAAAATTAATTGACATAATGTTGTTAATGATACTTCACTTCTATCTTTTAATATGTGTGGAATCTACAGTGATGTTATCTCTCTTATTTCCTAATAGGGCAATTTATATCTTTTTTTTTCTTTCCGATCAATTTGGCTAGAGATATATTAACTTTGGTTTCATCTATTTTTCTCTATTATTTTGGGGTATGAATCATTTCTAAAAAAAGATTTGGTGTTATAAGTCCTTCCAAAGTACTATGTCATAAGAACATCTCAGTTTTAGTTTTCATTTTCATGAAGCTGGAATCCATTCCATTTTGTGTTTTATTTCTTCTTTCACTCACAGGTTAAAGAGTATCACTTACTTTCCACATATTTGGGATTTAGGGAATCTTTTCTTCTTAATAACAGTCAAGAACTATTGTAGAATTTGAAGTAGTTGTGAGTATGTTGAGACTTACTTTGTGGCCTACATGAGAGGTAAAGCCAGAAAATACTCTACATGCACTTGAAAAGGAAAGTATATTCTGCTGTTGGCTGGGGTGTTCATAAAAGACAGGAAGAGTTGCATGATTTGTGTTCTTGGTAATTTATATGTCATTACTGATTTTCTATCTATTGGTTCTATCAGTTATTGTAAGAGATTCTGGCACTGTGTATGTGTCTATTATGCCTTGCAATTGAGTCAGTTTTTGCTTCACGTATTTTGAATCTCTGTAATTAGATGTGTAGACATTAGGAATTATTGTCTTTCTGAGGAACTGACCCCTTCATCGTTAGGAAATGGCCTGCACTTGCTATCCCCCAGCAGTGGTCTATGCTCTGAAATACAGCCTGCCTGGCACTAATAGAGTAAGTTCTCACCTTGTGCCCAGGTGCCCTACTTTGCTTACCCTCAGCGACTGTCCTACGAGCAAGGGTATGGACCTTAGGTGGCCTGCTGACAGCCGGGACTGAGCCTACCAGGGCCTGTACCATCTGCTTCGTGGCCAGGGCACTGTTCACAGGGATCATGGAGCACTGTGAAAATAAAGCAAGTGCAGTGCCTCAAGAAAGACACCTTTTATGTCAGGGTACCAGATAAGCAAAGGCAGTTGGGGAGACAGACCTCTGTCCTCTGAATGCAGACACACATATGAGTCCCCTTAGGGTCGCCTTGGACAGTTCCTAAAGGTCAGTCACTCTGATGTCTGCAGCTTCCTCAGATAAGAATCTTGCATCCGTCTAAAAAAGAAAAAGTATGTTTGTAATTTACTGTGCTAACCTTTAAAAAGTCTTGGCCGTGAACCACTATATTAGACACTTTCTTGTGGCTGGGATGAAAGACAGCAGATCCAACCCCAAAGGAGGAGAGGTTTATTTTGGCTGGTGGCTTCAGAAGTTCCAGCCCATGGTGGTCTGGCTCAAAGGCAGAAGTGGCTGGGTGGGAAAGCCTGCGGCAGAGGAGAACTGCTCCAGTCACGACAGCAGGGAGGTGGGGCTGGGGGACCAGAAGGGCCAGGAGCCTCCAGCTAGGCCCCAGCTCCCAGCAGCTCACATAGCCAAGAGATCATTAGCAGCCCAACCCTCTGAGGAGCACAATGCCCTGGAATCCAGTCACCTTCCAAAAGCTCTGCCTCTGAAATGTGAGGCTTAGGAAGGCGTCCAGATTTAACCCATCCTAAGCATGGTCAAAGCCAGCAAACCGCCACCATCTAAATTCTGCTTTTGCTTTTACCATGTATTTGAGCATTGTGCTTTCAAAGCATATTTCTGTTTTGTACTTCTGGAAGAAGTAGGCACATATTTGCTTAACAGAATGTTTATTACTTTAATACAGGAGGCTGAACTAACATGGCATGAATGACACACTCCTAGCATCCTACTTGTGCCTGGTTTTGCGTGGCTGCCCTTGGAGGCAGAGCTTCTTACTTCCACTCTGCAAATGAAGAAGCTGAGATTCAAGCTTAAAGAGCTGGCAGCTGAGAGCGGGTGTGAGCCTGCATCTTTCTTCAGCACACAGTGTGATTCCTTTCCATTACTGGGCAATGCACCTATTAGCATTTTTAAATAATTTGTATTTATTAAATGTAAGGGCTAGGGGGCCAGGGAGATGGCTCAGTAGAGTAAGTGCTTGCCTGGCAAGTGTAAGGGCCGGAGTTCAACTCCCAGTTCCTCAAAATAAATAAATAAATAAATAAATAAATAAATAAATAAATAAATAAATAAAAACAAATGTAAGGGCTAAAATAAAATTTTAAAATAAAGGATTGAAACTGGTGATTTCTGATTTTAAACTGGAAGCAGATTTCAGCAAAAAAGTAATGTGGTTGGGAATTGGTGCTTGGGTTTGTGGACTCTAGAAATGTCACAGCAATTAGTGGGTGGGACACAAATGGCTGTAACCCAGGTCTAGTTCAAGGATTGGTAGCTAATTCCGTTCTGAACAAGCTGGACATGTACATTCGGTGGCGTTTAGGCCAGTGGGTGGCAATATTGCATTGCAGGAAAAACATTAGTGATAAATTTTTTATATCTATAGCAATTATTATATTTTAGAATGGCAAAGGGCTCAGATTTGACCCTGTGGTTTCCATTTCTTCCTGTGACCATAGCTATTTGGGGAGGCCCCCGTAGAGTGATGTCCAGCTAGGGTTCTTGGGCTCCTAAGACCTAGCGAGCAATGAATGACCCTCTGGAGTCTGCATCAGGCCCACAGGGCTCCAGCTGGACACCGCGGACCCTGACAACAGGCAGTGGCTGCTGAGGTCAGAGTCACCATGGAATGACAATGGGTAGGAGGACAGACTCAAGTCTAAAAGCCATTTGGAGAATGGGGAAGAAAAAATGATGAGAAACAAGAGCATTGGGCCCTGAGGAGTGCTGGAGCCAGGCCTGGTCACAAAGAAGGGCCCGGGAGCCCTGTCAGGCACAGATGGCTGGGCGTACCAGGCAAGGAGGATGGGGTGCAGGAGAGACAAAGCGATTGCTAGCAAAATGGGGAAGAGGGAAAGTGTCACGCCAGGGGTGGTCGCAGAGACAGGGAGGAGCTCTACCCTGCAGGAGGCCGGGAGTTCTCGGCCTTGGCGCAGACTCAGCAGAGACGCTTTAGGAGGACTTGAGCTCCGTGGGACTCTACTTCTTATTTGGGCGTTAAAAGGTTTTAATGCACAGTACCTGAGATAACAGAGCCCAGTCCTGGCATGCTGGGATCTTCATTGTAAGTTTTGTTTTGTTTTACGGTTTCTTTTCTTTCTTTCTTTCTCTTTTTGGTACACTTTAGATACCCATGCTGATCACGTTCATCACAGGGAGTCTGCACCTGTGTGTGACGCACCTTTATTCCCTTTCTCCCCTCCCTTCAGCCTCGCTTCTCTTCATTATTTATAAAACTTTGTTTCCATTTTTTTCCTTTTCTCTCAATTTTTTTAAGCTTTTACCTTCCTTCCTTCCTTTCCATGCTCCTCCTCTTGCTCCCCTTCCTATTTGAGGACTTTTTCTTTTCTTTTCTTTTCTTTTTTTTTTTTTTTGGTGGCTTAGGCTGTCTGGTAAGGTGGATGGTGCTGGGGATCAAACCACGGTACTCTGCTCTGACTGCCTTTGCATGAGCAGGACCCCTTTCCTTTTGGAAAAATGTCTTCCTATTTCACAATATCTGTTGCACATTTTGATCCTTACACTCTCTGTGAAATAGGAAAGTACATGCTTATCCAATTTATTTCACTTGAGAGTATGATCTCAAGAAGCACTCATTTACCTGGAAATGTGTCAAGTTTATCCTTCTTTATGGCAGAGTAGTACTCCATTGCATTAAAAAAAAATTATGGGGCTGGGGAGATGGCTAAGTGGAATAAATGCTTCCCTGGAAGTGCAAGGCCCTGAGTTCAATCTCCAGTTCCATAAATAAATAAATAAATAAATAAATAAATAAATGAATCACATCTTTATCCATTCATCAGTTGATAGTCATTTGAGCTATTTCCAAGATTTAACTATTGCAAACCATGTTGCTATAAACATGTGTGTGTTTATTCCTGCGGTATGGCGCCTAAATTCTTTCAAGAAGATACCAGGAAGGAGTCAGCATTTGTCATTGGTTGGTTTCTTGTCAATAGTCACTCTTTCTGAGGCAAGATGGAATCTCAGTATTCTCATCGCATGTCCCAAATGAGCAGTGGTGCAGGGCTTCCTTCCCTGCGTGTACTGGCAGCTCTACTCATCTCAGAAGCCTGCTCATCCTGGATGCCGATTTGGGGTTGGGTTACGTTTGAGAAGCCTGATTTATTTTGAGTTCTTTATATGTTCTAGATATTAGTCCTTTGAGGAACAAATGGCACATACTTTTCCCATTTTGTGGATTGTTTCTTCATTCTGACGGTGATTTCTTTAATTGTGCAAAATTTTTAACAAGATTAGATTCTAGTTACTGATTTGTAACATTTCTGTGCAACTGGAGTGTAGTTCTTAAAATCTTTGCCCATACCTATAGCTTTAAGATTTTTACCTACTCTCTCTTCCAAAGACTTAGTGTTTCTATTCTGATACTTAGATCTTTGATCCATTTTGGCATTAGTTTAACGCACAGCATTCTACATGGGCCTATTTTTAGCCTTCAGCATGTGGAAAGCCAGTTTTTCCAGTGCCATTTGTTAAAGAGACTATCTTACTTCCAGTGAACATGTTTGGCCCCTGTGCCAAAGGTCAGGGGTCTACGTGGTTTTGAAATTGTTCTCTGCATTCTAATCTGTTCCACTGATTCTTGGGTCTTGCTTTTTTCCAGTACCATGCTGATTTTATGGAAGTAACTTTGTAGCATAATTTCAAGATAGGGGTTGTGATGCCTCCTACCTTGCCTTTGTTGCCCAGAATTGATTTTGCTATTCTAGGTCTCTTCAGGTTCTAAATGAATTTTAGGATTGTTTTCTCTAGTTCTGTGAGATTCGCTAATGGCATTTTGATTGGAATTGCACTAAATCTATATAACAATTTTGGGCGTATGGCTGCTTCCATTATGTTGCTTCTTCCTTCCCAAGGGCAGCAGATATCTTTCTATTTTCTGATCTCATCTTCAATCTTCTTTTTCTGAGTACTGTAGTTTCAATGTATATTATCAGATCATAGTGCAGCAAGATTGGAAGCCAGCAGCCAACCCCCCACCCAAAGAACTACATAAACCCATGTAGCTTACACCCTCCTAAACAACTAGCAGGTCACAGATGAAATTAAAGGGAAAAAAAGTAGATGATTTGTGCAATTCAATGATAACACCCACTATAAAGACTCACTGGAGCTGGAAAGCAACTGCATGTGCAAAGGGAGGCAAAGCCCATCAAAGAACAAAGAGGCCTGGGCAGTCCACACGGACAAGCTGCTGCAGTCCAGAGAACACTGAGCCCCGAGACAAGCTCCACAATGGGCTACAGGGCAAAGGGTGGCACATGAAACTCCCCTTCCAAATGTATAAATAAGTGGCTACATGGTCAAACAGTTCCTTTCCTCCCATCCAGGGAGAGGACTCCCCCTGACCTCAGCTTTCCATCTCTTACCTTTATTTTTCCATTCTTTCCTCCCCCACCGGGAACCTCGAGAGCCACGCAGTCACCATGCAGTCCACAGCAGCCCACACAACGTACCAAATCTTACGGGGCTCAGCGAAAGCAGTCCAAGGGGAAAATTTATAGTGGAGAGACAGCGCCGCCGACTCCGCCATCCTGCTCCACCC
>PVKA01049527.1:0-13183 GCA_004027165.1 Ctenomys sociabilis | reverse complement strand
AAAAAAAAAAAAAAAAAGGAAAGAAAGATTTGGATTTGCTCCCCAGTACCTCAGACATTGAAACAACTAATCTTTGTGGTCTTGGATTACAGAATAGATTCTTAGATGTTAAACCAAAAACCACAAAGAATTAAAGCAAAGATAAGGGCTGGGGAGATGGCTCAGTGGAATAAGTGTTTCCCTGGCAAGTGCAAGGATCTGAGTTCAATCCCTGGTTGTGCAAAAAAAAAGCAAAGATAGATACCATGAACTTCAAAAGATGAACTGCAGAATGGGAAAAACTATTTGAAAATCACATTGCTCAGCCTGGGCTGGAATTTGTAATCCTCCTGCCTCAGCCTTCCAGAGTACTGGGATTACAGGTGTGCAGCACCTTGCCTGATGAGGCTTTCCCACCTAGAATGTATGAAGAACTAACTCTTACACATCAGCAATAAAAAGCCTATAGTCCCTCAAAGACTGGATGAAGGATCTGAATAGAAATTTCCTCCTGAAAGTATGCCAGTTGCCAGTAGGAACATGAAAATACATTCCACATTAGCAGTCATTAAGAAATGCAAATCAAAACCACTGACCACATGGCCTCTAAAATGGCTAGAATAAAAAGGACAAAACACCCAGCATGCTGGTGTACTCCTATAGCCCTAGTACCCTAGGAGGCTGAAACAGGAGCACCTCAATTTTAAGCCCACCCTATGCAACCTACCAACTTAGAAAGACCCTGTCTCAAAATGCAAAATGAAAAAGGCTTGGGCTGTAGTTCAGTACAAAGACACTGGGTACAACCTCCAATACCACAAATGAGGGGGGAAAAAAAAAAAAGAGAGAAAGGAATGCTGGCCAATCAGAGTCTCATGCCTACTGTAGATGGCAGAGGAAAATAGTAGTGTGGAGGACAGCATGGCAGGTCCTCAACAAGCTCAACGCAGAACTTTCCGACTTGGCAATTCTACTCTGCACAAGTATCAAGAAGAACTGAAAACCCATATTTACTTAAAAGCTCAAAAATGAATTTCATATCCACCATTGTTCACAATGTGCTCATAGCCGGAAGAACGTAAAAAGCCATCAAACCATAAATGCATACGCAAAATATCCTATCAGTGATGATTCATGCTGCGATATCAACTTTGAAAGTACTACGTTAAACAAAAGAAGCCCAATGCAAACAGTGGAGCATCATATCATTCCACTTATGCACAGTGTCCAGAATTGGCAAATTCATAGAGATAGTAAAGGTAGATGAGAGCTGGCAAGATATTTCAGTGGCCTAAATCACCTGCTTGCCTAAGGAGTTCGATCCCTGGCACTACATGCTATGCCAGCCCCACACTCAGGGCAGGCTGGCCTGGCCAAAAAGAAAGAAAAGGTAGATGAGTGGGTGCCAGGGGTTGTATGTAGGAAAGGAGAAATGAAGAGTGACCGCCAGCTTATTATTGTAGTGGGGGTACTGGTTGTAATGAACACGTTTGGCAGCTACAGAGCAATGATGGCTGTGCAACCTTCAGCATATAGAAAAACACTCAGCTGCATACTTTGGTTTTTAAATACTGCACCAGGAGTTGAACGCAAAGCCTGTGCACTAAGCTACATCCTCAGACCTTTTAAAAAATAATTGAAATAGGGTCTTGCTACATTGCTAACCTGCCTAGGCTTAGCTTAGGATCCCAGAGTGCTGGGACTACAGGTGTGAACCACCATGCAGCCAAGTTCACTCTTAAATAAGTATGCAGGCTGGGCATGGTGGTGCACACTGTAATCCCATCGCTCAGGAAGCTGAGGATCACAAGCCTAGGCTCATAGTGAGTTCATGTCTAACTTGAACTATAGAATGGTCTCAAAAAAAAAGACTTTTTGATGTGGGCATTATATCTCAGTGAATATATCTCTCTCTCTTTTCTTTCTTTCTTTTCTTTTTTTTTTTTTTTTTTGGTGCTGGACATTAAATCTCAGACCTGGTGTATGCTAAGCTAGAGTCCCACCACTAAGCTACAAGGCCTGGTCCCCAATGAAAAAATGAATAGAAAAAAAGTAGGAAACCATTTAAGACTATGTCTTCTGCAGTGACACACACATAGAAGACTTAGGATTTGGGAGGAGACAAGTGGCACAGAATGAATCTGAGCCATTCTAACTGTTTATTCTAATTATTTGGCTGGCAAGGGGTCTGTGGGTATGTTGCCTTCTCTCTATTCACTATTCAACTTTCAGAAATCAAAAATGGAAAGGCAATATTTTTTACTGTTTCTCAAGGCAAAATCAACACAAAATTAAGTCTCAATTTTTTTTCTTTTGTGATACTGGGTATCAAACACAGGACCTTGTGCTTGCCAGGCTGGTGTTTATGCCACTGAGCTGTGTCCCCAGCCCAAAGTCTCAATTTTTAACAACTGACCTCGTCTAAACAACCACTGCATGCAAAGCGCTGTAAAAAACCATTGTGGGAAGTTCAAAAATCAGCAAAGGGCTTGAGGATCCAGCTCACTGGTAGGGTGCAAGGCCCTGGGCTCCACCCCCAGCATCACCACTTCAGAAAAACAAAAAATAAAGATAGCAAAGGACCAATCCCAGCCCTCCTAGGAGCTCACACTTTTCACACCTTGAGTAGCCACCAGCTCAGAAAACCACAACCAGCTTCTGCACAGAATGAGTTTAGCAAAGGTTTCTCTTTTGGCTTGGAGTCATGTATTTGTCAAACCCTGACTCTAAGGCCAGGGATAGAATCTGGGAGATGGCTCAGTGGAATAAGCGCTTCCCTGGCAAGTGCAAGGGCCTGAGTTCAATCCCCAGTTTCTCAAAAAAAAGAAGGCCAGAGATATGGCTCAGTGGTATAGCCTGGCAAGCACAAGGCCCTGGGTTCTATTCCTGGTAGGGGAAAAAAAAAACGTTGACTTTAGCGATATTTTAGATTTTCAAAACTATCTAGACTCTAGTATATCTTCTTTATCAATATTCATATAATATCTTCATGTGGCCTTTTGCAAGTCTCCATAGACGCTTTCTAAAACCAATCAAGGTTTCCCTTAAAATTTATAATAGCTTTAAAGTAATCTAAAACCATATAAATGCTGGGCATGGTGGTGCACATCTGTAATCCCAGTACTTGGAAGGCTGAGGCATTTCAAGACCCACCAGAGCTACAAAATGAGCTCAAGGCCAGTCAGAACCCATCTCACAAAAAACTTAAATAAGTAAGCAAATTTAAAAATCTGAATCTGTTTCCTGCTACATTAAAGAATGGTAAATTCAGTTTTAACTTGGACAGTTTTCTCCCACTGAAGTCAATATTGTTAGATTAGATAACTCCTGGAATACATGTCCCAGAAATGGACCATTTCAGTAAATATTTCAGGAAATGTACCCACTTTAGGGTTCTATTGATTCTGTTTTTATTTATTTATTTCTGGTGCTAGGGGCCTCAAGCACACTAGCTAAGTGCTCTGCCACTAGGCTAATCTCCAGAACACATCCACTAATAAATTAATAATGAAGCAATGTCAGCTTTTCTTTGGCTATGGGAAAGGGGGATGACACTGAATAATCAAATGGAGTTATAACCGAAGGCCACCGCTCTAGAACCCACCTCTGCTTGCCCATTCAGGGGACTCTAGCCAATGTTCCACACACCAACTTCCGTGGTGTAGCTACAACATGAAGGTCACAAGGCCCTTCTGACACTCATGGCAGGGCCTGGGAGATGGCTCAGTGGAATAAGTGCTTCCCTGGCAAGCACAAGGACCTGAGTTCAATCCCTGGTTCCGCCAAAAAAAGAAAGATACTCAAAGCAATTGATGGCTCAGTAGAATTAGCACTTCCCTGGCAAGCTCAAGGGCCTGAGTTCAATCCCCGGTTCCAAAGCCGGGCGTGGTGGCGCACGCCTGTAATCCCAGCACTCGGGAGGCTGAGGCAGGAGGATTGTTGTGAGTTCGAGACCAGCCTGAGCTACAAAGTGAGCTTAAAGCCAGCCTGAACTGCATAGCGAGACCCTGTCTCAAAAAGACAAAAAAAAAAAAAAAAAAAAAAAAAAAAAATCCCCGGTTCCACAAAAAAAACCTGACACTCATGGCACAAAGACCTGAAATAACACAGACTGGCCCTGGCATGCCAGAAAGTACCTGGGTCATTGGTCCTCTGTGTTTCCCCCTCCCCTAAGAGCTTTACTACTAAGTAAGTGTCCAGGGCTGGGCCTGCCCAATAAGCGCAAGGTCCTGAGTTTGATTCCCAGTACTAAAAACAAAAATCTAAGTAAATGTCCAGAGAAAAACGGATCATTTGAATTAAATATTTATACACTTAAAAAATAAATTGGCTTTCTCTTTAAATTTTCTTCTCTGCGTGCTAAATTATAATCTCGGTTATATTGTTTCACACACTATCTAATAAGACCTCCATTTAAAAAATTGAAACTAATGAGGAAGTAGCGAGTAATCCATTTTTCAGTTTATTAATTTTATGTAATTGAGGGTTTTATTTCTCTACCCATAAGCACTGGTTTCCATAACAAAGGTAAGCTGGAATGACTTGTAGTTTGATTTCATGTTTCCGGAAAGCCAGTGACTTGGAGAAAAGCAAGCAAGGTGGCCGCCTGTCCAGAGCAGTGGGCAACTTCATCCGGCTTCCTGTGATGTTGGTGCTCGGGCTGAGCCATGGGCCCTGCCTCGCGAGTTGCTGTGACACTTCCAGTCATTTCTGCGCTGGTCCTCACAGAGGCCAGTGACCACAGCCCACGGCCCGATCCCTGTCCAGGACCTGTCTTTGTGCAGCCCTTAGACTAGGAAGGGACTTTCCATTTTCAAATAGTTGTAAAAAAGAGCAAAAGAAGAGCATATTATGGCCTGTGCAAGTTACCTGAAATTCAAACATCAGCGCCTGTAACTAAAATGCTGCTGGAACACAGACAGCCGTGCTTTCTCTGTGCCTGCCTGGTGTCAGCACAGCAGAGTGGAGCAGATGAGAAAGACCCTTGATGGCCTGCAAGGCTAAGGCGTCTCCAGCCCTTTCCAGAAAATGCTGGCTGAATTTGCTCCGTGTCTACATGGGAATGGTGGGGGAGCCTCAAAACTGTCCCCTAGGGCCAGCAAGATAGCCCAGCAGACTGAGTGCCTGCTTAGGCAAGCACAAGGACCCAGGTTCAATCCCCAGCACCACATGCCACCCCAGCCCCAGCCCTGACATGCTGAGCCCCACTGAGACCAGGCATGGTGGCACAGGCCTATAATCCCAGCTGGGGAGGCTGAAAATAGGAGAATCACTACAAGTTCAAGCTGTACAGTGAGACCCTGTACCAAATACATAAAACAAACAAAACAGACCCGTTCACTAACTTGAACCAAAGAAATTGCAACTTAAACAGGGCATCATGGCGCACACCTGTGATTCCAGCACTAGGGAAGCTGAAGCAGGAGGATTGTGGTGAGTTTGAGACCAGTGTGGTCTACAAAGTGAGCTCAAGGCCAGCCTGGGCTGCATAGTGAGATGCTGTCTAGAGAGAGACAAAGAAACACATTGTGGCTTAAGCCAGTGTAAGAGAAAGCTGGAGGATGTTACAGATTTCTTTAAATAAGTAAAATGTCAGGAAGTGGAAGGGGCTTGCTGTGTGAGTGTGGGAAGAGGGTCCTGAAAGTCATAGGAGTCAGATGACCAGCTAAACATTAAGAAAGCATCTTCCACAAATTGCAGAGGACAATGTCGCTGAAGAGGACATGCCATTAAAGCGCTGGTACCCTGCTTGGCTGCTACAGAAGCCAAGAAACACGATGACTGTGCTCCAAGAGTGCTCTAGAAAAGATTCTCGAGTGGGTAGAAAGTTGAATGGGTCTAGTGCTCAGCTTTGTTCTGTACTTTCATCTCAAAAGGAAGAAAATGATCATAATTAGCAAGTGAAAGCGTGATGAGCAATTTCTCCTACACCCTACCTGCAGATCTATTTTTATTACCTATCATATACATGGTATCTGTGTATTATATTACCTATTTATATATAAGAAGCAAATATATAGCCGGGCATAGTGGCGCAGGCCTGTAATCCCAGCACTCGGGAGGCTGAGGCAGGAGGATTGTTGTGAGTTCAAGACCAGCCTGAGCTACAAAGTGAGCTTAAGGCCAGCCTGAACTGCACAGTGAGACCCTGTTTCAAAAAGACAAAAAAAAAAAAAAAGAAGCAAATATATATCAATTTAAACATATTAAACAGGTTCTTCCTTTGATTTTTTTCCAAACTGTTTGTCACTGCCCATGTGTTATGACTGGTCTTTATTCTTTCTGAGGCAGGGTCTCACTACGCAGTTCAGGCTGGCCTTGGACTCACTATGTATTCCAGGCTGTGTTCGAACTGACAGCAATCCCCCTGCCTCCACCTCCCACACCTCCCAAGTGCTGGGATTGCTGGCCTGCGCCACCCCGGCGGTCTTCCTTTTAAATAAAGGGAATGCAGTTCAGTGCAGGGCGCCTGAGTTCACCAACTATAATAAGACTCACTTTAGGGAAAGCAGGGTTATTTTTAGGAGGAGGGCTCCAATTACACAAAATAAGGAAAGGACATGCACTGGTAAATAAAATACACTGAAATCTTTGCGTTACTACAGGAAACTGGCACGGCGTTGCTTAAAAGGTCTAAAATTAAAATGCGCAATGGGGAAGGAACGCATCCCCGGAGGACGCTCAACTCTGAAACATGGGGAAGGACACAGATGTGTGGCTTCCTTTCACAAAATAGTTTTATGAGTGACCGAACAGCGCGCAGCCACCTGTTAAGCTGTTATTTTGGCCAATCTATTTTCAATGGCTATCCTGACACCAACCAAGAGGCATGCCACCATGGCAACACAAACATCGGAGCACAGGAGGATGAAACAGAGAAGCTATTAGCCCCTGCAGGGCTGGAAATAAATGAACCCCAAAACCCAGATTTCTCTGACGCATTCCTTCTGAGAAAACTCAGATCCCAAGAGTATCACTTTATGTTTCACAAGTTATTTAAAAAGTAGAGGCTCCAGAAGCTCAGCCTTGCTGGGGAGCTCCCCTAAGGTAAAGGACAGCAAAGTGGGGAGGCAATATTACTTCCTGCACTGTACCCCGTCATCGGGCATCCACAAGCCTTATATTCACACAGTAGGGTATGTACCTCATCTGACCAGCCCCTGATATATTGGGAGGAAAATGACATTTAACCTGAAGCAGCAGAACATGTCTGCAACCCCAGTACTCCAGGAGGCTAAGGCAGGAAGATCCAAAATTTGAGTTCAACTTACACAATTAGCGACTTGGTAGGACCCAGTCTCAAAATAAAAAGAGCTAGGGCCAGACATGGTAGCACAAGCAAGCCTGTAATCCCAGCACTCAGAGGCTGAGGCAGGAGGCTCATTCTGAGTTCAAGGCCAGCCTGGGCTTCACAGTGAATTCAGGGCCAGCTTGAGCTACATAGCAAGACCTTATCTCAAAAATAAAATAGG
The DNA here is from genome assembly GCA_004027165.1 of Ctenomys sociabilis. Taxonomy (NCBI): domain Eukaryota; kingdom Metazoa; phylum Chordata; class Mammalia; order Rodentia; family Ctenomyidae; genus Ctenomys; species Ctenomys sociabilis. The sequence goes on along the minus strand of PVKA01049527.1, from coordinate 5,732 downwards.
TTGGGACATAGTTCATTGTGAAAGCTCTGGGTTCAGTCTCCAATACCAGGAAAAGGGGGGATGGCGATGGTTTGACAACTAAGAAATCTACAGGTGCACAAGTGGCGTCTTCCTAAATAAAACCAGGGACATCACATAGCAAGGACTGAGGTCATCCAGCTCCACCGTATTACACCCACCTGAACAGGAAACCCTAGTGAAGGCCATGTTGGCTCAAGGGTATAAACCTCAAAAGTGTTTAAGTGTATAGAGGAGAAAAAGAAAGAAAGCAATGCTATCACAAGGCATGGCACACACCCTGGCTACTGCTCTTGGGAGGCAGGAGGCTTACAGGCCTGGGGGCAACCAGGTCTCAGTGAGACCCTGCCTCAAAATCAATGTGAGAGGGTCAGGGGCAGGGGGTGGGGACAAACATGATCTCAGCGCTGTAAGGTGAAGATGGTTTGCACTCCAAAAGGATCAACAAAAGCAGGAAAAGGCTGATGCTTCCGCTCTGGGGCGAGCCACACCCACAGGAGTGCTTTAGGGTGCCGGCAGGGCCTTCTTGTCTGGAGGAGGAGGCTCTGCCCAGCCTAGGGTTCAGCGAGGCCTGGGTCCAGCAGCCAGCAGCACAGACCTGAGCTCTAGCCCCTCCACCAGCATCGGCCTGCTTACCACTTCTTCCCAATATTTCTTACTTTGTCTTTACTTTGCACAAAGAGAGGCCTTGGAAGGCCCCATGAGCCACTCCTTCTCGGGGTCCACAGCTGAGACTGGAGGTCAGGCCAACCGTGGGAAAGGCTCCCTGCAGATGAAGAGCTGACGGGCGCATGCGGAAGCTTTGGTGAGGCCGGGGAGTCGGATGCTGCTGATCCCAGAGTGGTACTAGGCTCCCCCCTTTAAAAACTTAAGATGTTTTCTGACAGACCTCACCGACATTATGGATAGAAGCTTCTCCTTGGGACCCACGGGCAAAACTCTGTAAATAAGGGCTAATTTTAAACACACTTGACCTCTTTAGAAGTGTTTTTCTTGAAAAGGCTTAAGGGGATTATTCCATTTGGACAACTAATAGCCTAATTATTATTATTTTTTTAATAAAAACAACCACCAAGATCTTTTTGAGCCAGGTCTTGGCAAGCAAACAGGTCTAAGTACATCCCTATCTGCAGCATCATAAGTCATCCTGCCCGAATCCCTAATTGTCCTCGGCTTCATCCAAGTTTCCACCCGACACAGTCCAGAGGAAGCGGACAACTGAATCTTGAATCTAAACATTTTTCACTTGGCTGTGAGGCCTCGTGGTGACAGCCAAAGAGGTCTGATGAAAAACAAAAAGTCCTTCGGCGCCAGCGCCCTCAGGGGCCAGGAGTGGGGGCTCCAGCTTGCAAGGCCCAACCCGCACCCCATGGCTGAACGGAGTTCTGGGGGCAGGAGGAGTAAAAACCACATTTCATGTCTTCAACCTTGTCTCATTAGGCGCAAGCACACTCTAATTGTACAGCATTTTAAGTACGGAAAAAGCCACGTTTGGCCTCTGTAGAGTTCTCACGCCAGCTGCAGTAGTTCCCAGTGATAATGCCTATGTGACATAAGGGCCGCATCAGTCTGTCATTATCAGACTTGTCGCCATTTCAGACCAGAAAAAACTGAGAAAAATGTTCCTAAAGTTCACACAGTGACATGGGGACACTAGCCATGATGAATGTAAGCATTTAAGGAAATGCACCCACCCATGGGTTCCAGTACAAAATTCTTGTTTTTTTTTTTTTTTAGTGTATTTGGTACAGGGTCTCACTAGGCAGCTCAGACCTGTAGTGATCCTCCCCAGTGCTGGGATTACAGGTATGTGCCACCATGCCTGGTCTTGGTGGCCAGTTCAGTGCACCTGGGAGCGGGGCCAGCACAGCATGTGGTGCTGGGGGATTGAACCCCTGTCCCCATGCTTGCCTAAGCAGGTGCTTAGGCCACTGAGCTATCTCGCCGGCCCTCAGCACAGAATTCTTGACCCAACTTCCAGAAAGCCAGCTGTCCACTGGTCATGGTGGCATACCAGGAGGCATGAGCCTAAAGACTCACCTTGGTGGGGCCTGAGGCAGGAAATTACTTAAAGCCAGGAGTTCAGGACCAGCTTGCACCACATAGCGAGATCCCATTTCTAGATAAGGTAAGCAGATGCTAACAGGCCTCTTTTGTCTAAACTCCATGCTGTGTTGCTTTTTCTTCTCTGATCACTAATTAGTGGCTTAGGCCTGGGAGATGGCTCAGTAGAATAAGTGCTTACGTAGCAAGCTCAAGGATCTGAGTTCAATCCCTGGTTCCGTAAAAAAAAAAATTAGTGGCTTAGTGCTGTTATTTTCTAGGACTTAAGTATTATAGATGGGTAATATTTCAAATATGTGAAGAGTTAAATAGAGGGCCAACCAAATAGCTCAATAGATTAAAGCACCTGCTTAGGCAGATGCAGAGGCCAGGAGCTTGATACCCTGGCCTGCTGTGCGGGCCCTGCCCTCGGGGGCACACTGAGACAGTGATTGAAAGGTAGCACACGCCTATAATCCCAGCACGTGGGAGGCGGTAAACAGGAGAATCACTAAGTCAGATCTATGCATTAAGACCCTGTAGACTCTGTAGACCCTGTCCTAAATACAAAAAAAAAATGAGTTAAATAGACATTATCAGGCCAGGTACACTGGAGAATCTATCATAGCAAAACTTCTGAGGCAAGCATTCTTCTAGATATAAATAACAAACTGTTCCAGGGTATTAGATCACTGTACTACCAAATCTAATCAAGCAGAGCACACAGGCACACAGCCACAGTCCCAGCTAGGGGACTGGGGCAGAGGCGGGAGGATCGCTTGAGCACAGGAGTTTGAGACTAGCCTGGTTCACAGAGTGAGACACTGTCTCAAAAAGAGACTAGTGAAAGTCAGTGGTTTAGCCTGGGGAGTGGACAGCTGTACTTGTAGGCATCATTATGAGAACTGACAAGAATGAAAATACTGGGACGGGGGAGATGGCTCAGTGGAATAAGTGCTTCCCTGGCAAGTGTAAGGGCCTGAGTTCAATCCCCAGTTCCTCAAAAAAAAAAAAAAAAAAAAAAAGAATGAAAATACTGCAAAATTAATTTACTAATAAATCACCATACTAACTTATTTCTTCTCCTGAGTGAAACATTGCAAATCATTCTAAAAGAAAGTTAATGCTTTAACACTTGAACTGTATTTCTTCATTCAAGAGTCTAATTAATGTCTATATCCCCCTTCTATAGGAATAAAACATTATCTTTCTTCAAATTTTCTGTCTTCCGCTTTAGTAGATCCCTTGTTGGTGGCTACCCTGTTAGTCTGAAATGCTTTCAGAAAACAGCGGAGCTTCCTTTTGGTTTAATATGATTTTTTTTTAATATACTTTTTCTGCTAATGAACAATAGAGCAGTTCTAAACTAAAATTGTTGAGCATTTTCGTTGCTACAAAGAAAATGTAGAGAGGACCCTCCTTCGGATAGCTCAGCAGTCTAAGTGCCTGCCTGGCAAGCAAGCACAAGGACCTGGGTTTGATCCCAGGTATCACACTCCATGCCAACCCTGGAACTGGGCATGGCAGCGCCTGTAATCCCAGCACAGGGAAGGCTGAGACAGGAGGGTTACTATGAGTCTGAGCTACGTAGTGAGACCCTGTACAAAATACATAAATTTAAAAAATATAATTTTTAAAAGCCAGGCAGAATTCAGGGGCAAAAGAATGTAGTTTGGTTCCATTACCTTCGTTTTTTGTTTGTTTCAAGAAATGAAATGTGGGTTTGAATGTAACCAATGTATTCCAAAAAAAAAAAAAAAAAAAAAAAGACCAAGGGCTGGGGTGATGGCAAGCACAAGGGCCTGAATTCAATTCCCCGTTCCAAAAGAAAAAAAGACCGACCACCTACCAGGGGCGTGTCAACCTCACAGACACAGAAAGTAGAACAGGGCTGCCAGGGAGAGAGGAAATGGGGAGCTAGTGGCTGTGGGGTGCAAGGCTACAGTTTTGGAAGATAAAAAGTGCTCTGGAGACAGTTGCCAGGGGCCATAGCTCCGATAAGCTTGTCTGCGTGCTTTACTCTAAGTCACCAGACTAAGAGGTGGCGAATGGGGGGGGCACAGAGACATGGTAGGGGAGGGGTGCCAGGGAGCTCCTCCCCTCCCCTCTCTGCCCCCTGCCAGCTTGATGAGAGCAGCTGCCCTGCCACTTCAGTGTTGCTCTCCATTCCTGAGACCCAAGTGCAATGGGTCCGCTAACATAGACTGACTATCCATCCCAACCATGAGCCAGAGCAAGCCTTTCCTCTTTTCTAAATTGATTATCTTGGGTATCAAGGACACAAAGTTGACTAACAGTGGTGATGGCTGTCCGACAATGGGAAAGCACTGAATGCCACTGAAGTATCCACTTGTCAATGATATTTAAAAAGTGAAGCTGGGCATGATGGTACACGCTTGTAATCCCAGCATTTAGGAGGCTGAGGCACGAGGATCAAGAGTTTGAGACCAGCCTGGACAACAGAAGAGGATCCTGCCTCAAAAGAAAAACAATCATTGTTTAGGATTTCAGAGGGCCAGCCAGATAGCTCAGCGGACTAAAGCGCCTGCTTAGGCAGAGCACTGTGGCCGAGCTCAATCCCAGGCTTGCTGTGCTGGCCCCACCTGCAAGGCCTGCTGAGCCCTCGATTGAGACTGCAGCGGTGGCGCTCGCCTGTAATCCCAGCTCCTGAGAGGCTGAACACAGGTGGATTACTACGAGTCCAACCTACATAGTGAGATCCTGTAGACCCTGTACTAAAATACAAAAAGAAAAATGGATTTCAGGAGAGTCAGAGATGGTTTCCTCTTGATCAGGACTCTGGAAATAAACACACTGTTCCCCTAAATGAAGACTGAAGTAGGCTATACACTATTGGAAATGTGTACCCTGGCCACATTTTCATTACTCTGTTTATTTTTTGTTTTTGGTGGAACCGGGGATTGAACTGAGGCCCTTGTGCTTGCCAAGGAAGCGCTTATTCCATTGAGCCATCTCCCCAGCCCTTTTCTGTTTATTTTTAAACATTGTTATTAAATATATACAACACAAAACTTGCATCTGAAGGACATTGTTAACATCCTTGACTGTGGTAAATGTCTTTTGAGGATAATTTTGAATTTTGAAAAAATCTTTTAGAGTTCTATATTCAAATTAATAATTATTTCTTTAAATTCAAATACATATTAGATAGATAGATAGATAGATAGATAGATAGATAGATAGATAGATAGACAGACAGACAGACAGACAGACAGATATGTTGGGTGGTTGGGATTGAACATGGCACCTTCACAATGACCTACAACCTAAGCTACTTTTTATTTCTTGAGTCTCACTAAGTCACTAAATTGCCCAACCTGCCCTTGAACATGCAATCCTCCTGCCTCAGCCTCCCAAAGTGCTGGATTGCTGGCACCAACAATGTCTATGAAAGCCAAAGGTTCTCATTACAATGAAAAGGAATAATTTCCAAAGTGTAGAGGTGGTTCTCTCTCTCTCTCTCTCTCTCTCTCTCTCTCTCTCTCTCTCTCTCTCTCTTTCTGTCTCTGTCTCTCTCTCTGATACTGGGAATCAAACTCAGGACCTTGCACCTGTCAGGTAGGCAATGTGCCACTTCACTTGACTTAAGATTTAGTAAAATTGATCTTTTAATGTGAAATAAAATGTACAGAACACTGTTCTTCCAAAAC